>JAURVB010004927.1:0-26648 GCA_033002965.1 Piper betle
TTGAATTGCTTGTCATTCATGTAGTACCATGTTAGGATTTTGTATATTTATTCATTCATGATGGATCGTATCTTCATCTTAAGACGCCGAGATTGGATCCACATGAGTTAGGTTCGGGTTAGCCGACCTAACCGGGGCCTGTAACATGCCGGTTTGGTTCATGAGCGTGAACCGGATTTGGGGTGTTACAGGTGGGGAATCAATCTGGCAGGTGGGCAGGAGGAGCATGGCGGCATAGCCTGGAGGAGATCTGGCGGGGGCGGACTCGATGGTGGGGTGAGACTGAGGCAGGGAGAGACAGGGGCAGGGTGGTGGGAGGAGACCAGGGTGGGGCAGTCGGGGGAGACAGGGTTGGGGGAGGGCGCGACAGGGAACAAGGTGGCAGGGGGAGCGGCAGGGACCGGGCGTGGGGACGTGGGGAGGTTGGATGGCAGCAAGGGTGGGGAGCGACAGGGACAGGACGCTGGCGGGGGCAACCAGGCGGAGGGGGTGGGGGTGGCCAAGTGGCATGGGGGTGGGGGCTACGAGGCTGGGCGTCGGAGGTCGGGGCAGGGGGAGGCGATCTCTATGTGGCGGTGGCAGGGGGTGATGGATGGTGGCAATCCATGAAGGCAAAGGGGGTAGTTTAGGTAATAAAAGTTGACTCGGTCTTTATCGAGTCAATAATAATAAAATAAATCCTAAAAATATAAAATATAATATAATAAAATCAAATAAAATAAAATACAACTAATAATAGTCTAATGATGTGATCTAAAATGATGCAAAGGACAGGGAGGAGGAGATGAATGACCCGATTTTGACTAATTCAAGTAAATTGATTATTGTCCAATTTTTAATGAATCAGTCTGATTAAATGACTCCTTTTCAATCCGATTCAACGTTCGATTTCAATTTTTACAATTATGTATACAACAAGAGAAAGAGCTCTCTAGCTAATTATCCATTCAACTCCTTTGAATTAATATACACAATAAATATGATACTCTGATGTATACTTTTTATGTATGGCCTATTTATGGTTGGGTGAATAGATTTAATTTTATGGATAAGTTTTTGTTTTAATCTTATAAATAACATTGCACAACCTATATTGAATAAATTTTAAATTTATACATAAACTCTCATTGAATAATGTGATAGATTGTAATAATTTAATAACTTAGATATAGATTGTTATTGAGTTTAAAAATATATCTTATTTAAATGAAAGAAATAATTATAATTATTTGATTTATGTATATATATATATATATATTTAAAATAATTAGATAGATTCTTATAAGTACGAAGTTAGAAATTAAAATTAGTCAGGTTCGAACCAGTGACCTTTTATCATAAAAATTAGATTTATTTTTTTAAAAAAAATTGAGATTAACTAGATTTGAACCCGTGACCCTTTACAAAAGGTATTTTTATTGTATTTTTTAGAATTTTCTTTTATTTTGATTAGTTGATTCTCTTACTTTTAATCTCAAGCCAATATTGAATTCTCATTTTATTAACAAGAGTAGATGTGATAGACAATAATCACATGATATTTTAAATGTGGATTTTAACTTTATAAATATATTCTTATTTTATCTCATTAAAAAAATAAAATAGATGATATTACATGATATTTTAAAGATAGATTTTATTAATTTTAAATATATACTTTGATTTGATTCATTTATATTTATATTTTATTTGTTAAAATTTTTGATTGGGTAACTATGAGTTTTAGCCCAAATATGTTCGTGCCTATGGATAATCGGGATGGTTGTGTCGCATATACGGGTTCATAGGACCCTTATATTTTGTTGTGCAAACTAAGTCTTGTTAAAATAAATTAAAAAAAAAATCAAATTGACAAATTAATGTTTAGGTGATTTTTTAAGGTTAAATTTGAATCTCTAAATTAGTCCACAATGAATTTGTCCTACAAATATATTATTTTATTTTGTTTTATAAATTACATCAATTTTTGCCTCCTCAAATTTTAAATGTGTGCCCTAATTTGAATAACCCGAAACTACTAATTCTTTGCATCTTCAACTGATTACACTCATATGGAACGTTAAAAAAGCGGTGGAATACCGAGTTTCGCAATGGTCGGAGGACGGAGAGCTACAACAGCATTTTAAATAATCATGAAAAGGGCCATTATCTTTACAACCACGACTTACACTTCCTTTCCGGAAGCTACTGTTAACATTGGCCTTCATACCTTGCCCAGAGTTCTTAGCAATCTCTCATCCTGTAGCTATTTCCCAAAATATGGAAGAAGTAGAAGATAGCATGCAGCATCTAAGCATTATTATTCATTGAATTGACCAACTGTTACCGCAGCATGCATCTGAAAGCAGCCAACGTGCTCCATTTGGTCTTCATAGTATTTCTTCCTTTTCAGGTATTGCAGAGCAGCTGGTGACAGAATATATACAGTAAAGTAAATACACTTATCTTACATACACTACATCAAATAATTCTCAACATCCATTGCATAGGACTATCACAAGAAATAAATAATATAAAAATTTCAAAATCAGATTAAAAATAGCTCTAAGCCCATACCTATGGCAAATCCATCCGCAAATCATCATGTCTTCTTCGTCGTTTGTGCACAGTTAGTAAATATTGATAATGTTGGCCTTACGAGCCTCCAAAAAAATTTTTAAATAGGTTTTATAGATCTCTATTAATTTAAAAATTAGGTTAAAAAATAATATTTTTTCATTAACCTATATACAAGTCACAAACATCATTTACGATTGATGTAAGATAAACCCAACAGATAGTAATATTATCAGACATTTGAATAGATCTACTCGTGGATCAATTATCGCCTCCTTACAAGCCTAACAGGCTAATACAACCATTCCTCTTCAACTATCGAACACAATATCACCATTCGAAAATGGCACATAACCCGTGGTAACCTACCAAAAACAATTCAAAGACATCTCCACACTCGAAACATGCCAATGATTAACTAACAAAAACTCCAAGCCGTTTAAAGATACCTTGCTTATTCATAGCCTTGCTAAATTCCTTAGCTCTTTCAGTTTCCAAAAGAAACTTCTTGTGCAACACATTCTCCTTCTCTTCCAACATATCCATAGCCTAAATGCCAAGACCAACACCCTAAATTAGATCCCCAAATTACATGAATCACATACAATTGCATTTACATCCTTATACATAAATTCAAGCTGTTACCTCCATCATAGACTTCTAACACACTAACATGAGTAACGAGAAAAAATGCTTTGATTATAGGGGACACGGTTTTATGTTAATGCCTTGTGTTTCCTATTTACGATAACAAGGTTGATGATCATAAAGATAAATAATGCCTATCAATCGACCAAAATTTGATATTATTTATTCAAAACATTTAACGAGTCTTGGTAATTTCAAAGAAAATGTTTTTGGTAATTGCTAATTATGGAGTTCTAACCAATCCCCTAAACAAATATACAAAGTAACGACGTCGAAAATAATAAGTGTATATATAAGTGATTTGCACACGAGTTCTCATCACATGATTTGCCTACCAAAAAATCTAATTTGAAACTTTTTTTTCGAATTTCAGTTTTTTCTCAATTAATTTACTGAATTGTTAAAAACAAACCTTTTGCCTTTCTGACGTGGATGGATTAAGCCTCCTCCGAACTAATGAGTGTGGAAAATGTCTCTGAGACGTTGGTTTTCAACGTGCATATTCGAAAAACATTAATGAGCGACATGCATGGTTTTCTTCGACGTTGGCTTTGAACGTTTGCGGTAGGGTCTGAAAGATAGTCTACACACGTACTTGAAAGGCATTAAAGAGAGACATTTTGTACTGGCTACGTGGAAATAACGTTGCATGCAATGAGTTTTCCGAGTGAGCGGGCCAACTCACGCGGGCACGGAAGATAGTATGACGAGTCTGAAAGTTATCAACCCATATGTAGCAAAAGCTCGCAAACTATGAATAGGTTTTCCTACACGTACGCCTCTTTTGAATTTGGTATCGTTGACTCTTCGCTCTCGCTACGAAGGGTATAGGTTTTACTACACGTACGCCTGTTTTGAATTTGGCATCGTTGACTCTTCACTCTCGCTAAAAGGGTCGTTTGACGTGTGACAATTGACGATTGACCCGGCGTGTCTCGTCCTGACGACTAGCGAGTCATGGATAACGCTACCAGGGGCCACCAGTCAATCCCCCAGTGATCCTATTACTATGCTATTTTGAGCAGTGGGAATGTAGGATCTATTCACCCATTTACGATGTCCAAAGAGCTCAAAAATTCATCGTGTTCAAACTGACATCGAGAGACTGTTTTTATAATTTGAGTTTTGGGTGTGGAAAAGAAAATTTAAACTCTATTTGATTTGTTTGAAACTTGAATGGATGAAGTTCCTTCAAAAAAAATAAAACCTTGTCCTGAATTATTTGGTCTACCGACTTGAAAAAATTCCTACTCGGTACCTCGGACTTTAAATATTACGAAATAACCTTATTTATCACTACCCGATCAATATAAATTATAAGAAAATCCTCTTGACTAATTTGATTATTACAAATAGGGATACTTAATAGTTTTTAAAGTCCCAAATAGAAATTTTTTCCCTGCTCGACTGGTCATAAGTTCTGAACTCTTTCATTCCAATCTGCGTAAGTCCAATGCTGTAATATACTAATTTTTTAATCTAATATGAAATTAAATTGCTACTTTTGTAAATATGAACAAATAATATGATTGACCAAAATATTTTAGTTAAGCTTAATTCTCTTTTAGCAGGAATTTGATTCCATTTCAGTTATGAAATCCAGCTGTCAAATGCCTATTCACCCTTAATCTGAGTCTTAACATTCAAGGAATGACAAAAATAAGATGATATTATATCCAATAAATTAATATATGTAAATATAGACTTTTGAGGCCACATTCATTTTTTTTAAGGAAAAAAATATTCATAAGGGCAACAACAAGTCATTACCTTCATTGCTCTACTTGCAATGTACAATTTCAACCCTCAACCCCAAAAATTTAATATAAAAAATGAACGAATTCTCATATACATTTTCCATATATCTCCGCATCTATACATTGTTATAATAGTATGCACGGTTGATGAAATTACTCAAATAACCATGGAGGGGGACAACGGCTACAACGGTGGAACGTTAAAGATGCCGCCCGCTAAATCAAACCCCGTCCAGCACGATGGCCTCAACGGCATCGTCTCCGCCACCGCCTCCATCTCCGTCTTGACGGCCGTCACCGTCGCCGTCTCCGTCTTGACAACTACTCTCTTCTCCGGCACCGGCGAGGCGTCCCGGCGCCTTATCCGGCAGCTCCCGGCCGGCAGCTGGGTCGCGGAGAGGCCGGCCTCGAGGGGGAAGTTGAGGATGGCCTTGCGGCCGCGCATCCGGAAGGCAGCGCGGTCATAGGCCCGGGCAGCCGCCGACGCCGTGTCGTAGGTGCCGAGCCACACCCTCGACCCTTTCCTCGCCGGGTCCCGAATCGCCGCCGCGAACTTCCCCCACGGCCGCTGTCGGACCCCCCGGTAACGTACCTTCACCTCCTCCTCCTCCGCCGCCGCCGGCGGGGACGGCGATGGTGATGGAGGGGCGGCGGTCGAAGGTCGGCTTGTGGGCCTCGTCGCCGAAGAGGTGGTGGCGGATGTGGTCAAGAGCCGAGGCGTCCTCCGAACAAGAACAGGTAGCGGTCATTACCATGGAGATAGAGTAGCAAAGTAGGAAAGATTTGATTTTTATGAAGTGGGAAGATATGTAGAGAGCTTGGTTGGTCTGTGATTAAGGTGGGAGTTGTATGAAGTAGGAAAGATTTGATTTTTATGAGGTGGGAAGAAAATGGAGAGTTTGGTTTGAACTTTGAGTGGTAGTTGGAAGAAGAAGGGAGAAGGATATATAAAGAGGAGAGGAGAGTGCTAAGGGATAAAATAAAATCGTACATAAAAAATATAATTATGTAATATAATATTATTTTAACAAATTTTTTACAATATTATATTTATATATATACATATATTATATACTGTTGCAGTTGGCACGTGATTAATTCTGATCCTACGTTAATTCATGTCACGAGGTTTCTCTTCACTATCCGGCCTCTTCACTCTTCTGCTTCCACTTGACTGCCTCCTCTTCCTCCTCTTCTTCCTCTTGTGTTTCTTTTATTATATTTCTTTCATAACTTCTTTCTTCTTCCCTTCTTAATTTTTCTATCAACATATCTTACACTTATATTGTTTACTTTTCTGGACCTTGATGACATCAAGTGGTAACGACTGCATGGTGGAGATTCTGCCTTAAAAAAATTGGAGGTTGATATGTTTCACCCTCACCTTGCAAGTGCAAAAACTCATTCACTGAAGAATTGGTATTCATCTGTTTTAAATGTTCTGAATTCAGCCCTTGAATGATTGAAAATTTCAAATGTTTTTAAGTGTTTTTTTGTCTCTACTTCAGACCGTCGTGAATATATAACTTTGATTATTTATTATCATGTTTACTTGGAGACTTTATAATGACCTGATTTAAAGAACAACATAATTGACTTAATCATCTCTATGTCATCTAATTAAAGATATATAATTAATTTTTACTTATAAATATGATTTATTAATAAACCCCCAATAATTTCGTAATAAAAATTTGACTCAGTCGAACTCGAGTCAATACTATGAAATAAATTTTAAAAAATAAAATAATTTCATAATAAAAACTTGACTCAGTTCTTTGTAAATCGAGTCAAATTTTTTATTACAAAATTATTTTATATTTTTTAAAAATTATTTTATAGTATTAACTCGAGTTATGAATCGGAGTCGATTCCGAGTTAAATTTTTATTATGAAATTATTTTATTTCTTTTTAAATTTATTTTGTAATAAAAATTTGGCTCGAATGTGATCGAGTAAAATTTTTATTACCATATTACCCTCCCCTATTTCTCCCCTGCCTCTGTTTCCCGCGCCACCTCACCACCGCCGACCTCGCCCATCCCCGCCGACCACCCCTCTCGCCTGTCCCCGCCGACCACCCCCTCTCGCCCGTCCCCGCCCTGCGGCTACGAGCGAGGGTGGGGGCTGGGGCGGCCAGTGGGGGCAGGAGCGGGGCGAGGGCGGGGCAGGAGCTGGGCAGGGGTCGGGGCGGGGGCGGGGTAGGCACTGGGGCTGGGGCACGCTAGGGGGCTGGGGCGGCCAGTGGGGGCGGGGGCAGGGGAGGCCGGTTGGGGCAGGCGCAGGGCCGGTCTGTGGGGCGTGGGCGGGGGCTGGGGCGGCTGGCAGGGGGCCGGGGGCTGGGGTGGCCGGCTGGGCAGGGGCTGGGTGGGGGCAGGGGCAGGGAGGCCGGCGGGGGCAGGGGCAGCGGCGGGGCGGGCAGAGGCTGCCAGCGGGACGGGGGCATGAAGAGGCCGGCAGGAAGGGCCGGGGCAGCCGGCCGGCGGGGCGGGGCAGGGGCTGCCGGCGGGACGGGGGCATGGGGCGGCCGGCAGGCAGGGGCCGAGGGCGGCCGGCGGGGGGGGTGACGGAAAGGCTGAAAGTTGGGGGGGGTGATTGTGAGGGTTGATTAGATCCAACGGTCCACAAAGGGCAGCGCATATGCGCTGCCAAAATAGGGCAGCGCATTGTAGCGCTGCCATATATATATATATATATATATATATATATATATATATATATATAACAATAAAAACGGAAAACATAGTAAAAACATGACATTTTCTCACAACTTTTCTATCATCAATATTTTTCATCATCTTAAATTGGGTCTCGACCCCATTAGCTTATCCTATTCAATTCTAATCCGACTATTACTACACAAGGACCATTTCATGTAATCAGACATTTGAAACATACATCTACCATCATTCCCTTTCACATTTTTATTCAGCCTCGACAGGTACATGTGTGCAAGTTGCATTGCTGCTCCTCTGCAGTCCTGGTAGTGCTCAGTTCTCCAAATTCTCACCTACATGATTAATAGAAAAATGTCAATAATGAGTATTATTGATCTAGAAATAACTAATAACAAACTAGCATAGAAGAGCTGAGAGCTGACTCTCATATTAAATGAAAACATTTTTATACTTTCTCATAGAATCTCTCATAAGGGTGCTAAATAGGATCTGTCAACCTCGGCTCGACAACGTCCCATCCTATTTTATCTTATTCTTTGACAACTTTAAAACTATCCCTTGTGCAGAAAAAATTAATTTCTACTCTTTAAACTCTCTACATCTTCCGTATTACTCTTAGCCCTAAGCACAAATGTCAAGAACTTTTAGACATGTGCCTTCAATACTCTTTAAAACCATAAGTCTAGACATGTGCTGCATTGTAGTGCCCGTAAACCTCCATAGTTCTTTGAGTTTGAGGAACTCAAAGGTGAAGTTGTCAGGATCACACGGGAATGGAACGACCAGCCCACCAATAGAGAGCCCGTTTTGACTAACATGCACATTCTTACGTAGTGCGGTTGTCGATTTTCCCTTGTCTTACATCTCACCGAAAACTCAAAAAAATTACGTGTATATAGGCCTAGGTAGAGATTGTAATATAATAGGCTCGAAGGCATCGTTATCTAAATCTAAGTTTTCGAAAATAAACTCGAATGATCTCATCCTCGAAGGTTATTAATCTAGAAATTCGTGCGATTAACTAGCTCATGTTGAGTGGGATACGATAAATCCACCACTAGACACATGTACTTATTAAAAACAAATCACGATAGAGTAGAGGAATCAAACCTGAAGTAAGTCCTACATAGACATGGTAGAAACTCCAATCATGTCTATGCGCCTAGGTGGCAAACTCCTACTTTGAACCTACACATCAAAATTAAAAACTAATGCCCGCTATGATGCATTCATGCATCCTATATTGCACATATCAAAACACTAATCATATCAATCACACACATCAATCCATATCCGATTTTCTAGACTACGTTGCATTTAATTAACAATACATGTTTTATTTATTTAATTAGTTCCTTATCATTCATTTTAATACAAATCAAATCACACAATTTATTTTTATTTACAATAAAATATTTATCACATCAGTCACTCAAATCCTAGCATGTTGTACTAACATTTATCATTTTTAAGTAATTAGTTAGGAATTAATTATACCTCACGTCGTCGGTAATTGACGACGACTAGGGTTTGTAACACGGTTAGAGAGTCGAATTCTGCACTTGGCGACGTTCGAAGTTCAATCGGGTTCAGCTGGACGAATTTGGCAAAAATTCGATGATTTTTAGCCAATCCGATTTTCTAGCAGTTTCCAACAGTTTTCAGCAGTTTTTCGACAGCTTTCAATGATTTTTCGGCGATTTTCGGTAATTTTTCCAACGAGGCAATCAAATATATGGGCCAACACCAGTTAAGCAAGTTTGACCCAATTGTGGTGGTGGTGAGGGTGGTAGCGACAACGATGATCACCGGTGGTGGCGGCAAGTCGACCAATCACTTGTCCAATTTGCCCTTGGCCGGCCTCGGTGGGGGTGTGGGGGAAAGGGTCTGGGTCAAAGGGGAGGGCATCGGCTGCATGGTGGTGGCAGAGTGGCATAGACGACGGCGAATTAGTGTCGGGATGTGCAGTGCTATTGCGCTATTCCCGTGCGTCATGGAGGCCGGGCGGTGGCCGGGAAGGAGGGGGTCTGCTCGGCGACGACTTGACAGTGATCAGCGACATCGATTGGCGGCGATGTGGCTGCCGGAGGTGGTGTCGACGACAAGGAGGGGCGGCGACAGGGTGAGGGAGGGGGAAGTGTTATGAGGGAGGTTGGTGGTAATTTCGTGAATAAAAGTTGACTCAAGTCACAATAATAATTAACTTATAATAAATTCAAAAAAAAATTCAAAAAAATATGAAAAATATCCCATAAAATATAATACACTCAATTACATTAAAATGATATTTTCTATAATTAATAACCCACCCAAACTGCTATATAACATATCCTAATTCTTTATTCAGTTTAAAAATAATTTTACGATCAAACATAAAAAAATAACAGTATACTGTCATATACTCTGATAACTCATTTTTCATTATTTTTTTGACATTATCATCATATACTCAAGTATACTTGACCCTCACCACGCATAATGCACAACTATCCTTGGCTTAATATGCGGGTCATGAGAGTGACTCAACTCAAACTAAAGACTGAACTGATGGTTCACTAATGTAAAATTCTAATTCGAATCACGGGTTTTACAATAAACACTTGATGAACTTTTAATTATAATAGAGGGTTTGTTTGACACATACATAGCCACATATTTTATATCAATCTTATTTTTGAATTTTTCCATTATAATATAATATTTCTTTATTCAAATTTTTTTTTAACAAGTGATTTTAATTTTTATGCTAATTGACTTAAGAGAAACTAAGAAAAATAAAAGAGACAACGATTATATAAATGAGATATTAGTTGTTTGTGAGAAAAAATAATATCTATAATGAAAAAATAATTAGATAATAAAATAAATATGAAGTAAAAATAATTTTTTATATTGACCAAATTTTGATTGTGTTCGACTATGATTGACTTGACCGAAGAATTTTGACCTTGGACGACCAATTTTGTGCTCAAAGTTAAGTGGATGGACATTGATAATACTTTGTCCGATGTCCGACTAACCGACATGCACCCCTACCTAATAATGTGTAGATGTAGAGATATATGGAAAATGTATATAAGAATCGTTCATTTTTTATATTTAGTTTTGGTTTCAAGTAGATCAATGAAGGTAATAACTTGCTGTTGCTTAAAAAAATGAATGTGGCATTAAAAGTCTATATATATAAATTTATGTTGTGGATATAATATCATCTTATTTTTGCCATTCCTTGAATGTTAAGACTCAGAGCAAGGGTGAATAGGCATTTGACAGCTGGATTTCATAACGGAAATGGAATCAAACTCTTATTAAAAGAGAATTATGATTAACTAAAATATTTCGGTCAATTCCGTTCTGGGACTCTAAATATCAATGTACACCTTAATTTATTTACAGTTCTACCAAAATTGGACCAAATTAATTTGAAATAAAAAAATGATATTTCGTTTCATTTTGGGTTTTCACCATATTATTTCTTCATACCTACAAAAGTAGCAATTTAATTTCATATTATTTCTTCATACCTAATCAAGTTAGTCAAGAGGATTTTCTTATAATTTATATTGATCGGGTAGTAATAAATAAGGTGATTTCGTAATATTTAAAGTCCCAGGTAGCCGAGTAGGAATTTTTTTGAAGTCGGTAGACCAAATAATCTGAATTCAGAACAAGGTTTTTTTTTTTTTGGGAGGGTACCTCATCCATTCAAGTTTTCAAACAAATCAGATAGAGTTCAAATTTTCTTTTCCACACCCAAAACTCAAATTATAAAAACAGTCTCTCGATGTCAGTTTAAAACACGGTAAATTTTTGAGCTCTTTCGACGTCGTAAATGGATGAATGGATCCTACATTCCTACTATTCAAAATAGCATAGTAGTAGGTTCATGGGGGGATTGAGTGGTGGCGGCCTGGTAGTGTTATCCATTACTCGCTAATCGTGGGTCAATTATCAACGTCAAACTACCCTTTATAACGAGAGTGAGGAGTCAATGATACCAAATTCAAAACAAGCGTACGTGTAGGAAAATCTATTCATAGTTTGTGAGCTTTTGCTATGCATGCAGGTACTTTTGGTCCGCTCACTCGGAAAATTCGTTGCACGCAACTTTGTTTCCCGTAACCAGTACAAAAAGTCTCTCATTAATGCTTTTCAAACACGTGCGTAGACTATCTTTTAGACTTTTACTTCGAAAGCAACGGCGCAAGGGCCCTGCGTTGGGGCGTGGTGGAAGTCGGGCGGTGACAGAAAGGCTTGGGGCAGCTTGTCGGAGCTCCGGTGTAGGTGATGGCGTTGATATGCGGCAGTGCGATGGCCGGAGTCAGAGTCGGTGGCAAAGAAGGGGCTGCGAGGGATGGGGAAGCCTCACAAGGGAGAGTTTAGTGATAATTTTATAAATAAAAATTGATTAGACTCTAATTCGAGTTAAAAATAATAATTAATTTTTTATAAATTTTAAAAAAAAATTAAAAAAATATAAAAAAATCCCATAAAATATAATACACTTAATAATATTAAAATATATGTTTTATAATTAATAACCACCCAAACTGCTATATAATGTATCCTAACGAGTTATTCGACTTAAAAATGATTCTATAATTTAATAAAAAAAATATCTACAAACTATTATATATTTTAATAATTCAATTATTATTATTTTTTTGACATTATTTATCATATATTTGGGTACATTTTACCCTCATCGCTCGTAACGTACGGTTGACTTTGGCTCAATATACGAATCATAAAATTGACTTAACTCGAATTGACGGTTGAACCAACGCATTTGTTAATATAAAATTCTGACTTGAGTCATGTGTTTTACATTTATTCAAATTATTTTCTACATGAAATTTGATTATTTAAAGTTGTTTCAATTTAAATAAGCTTGCAAATCTAAATCTAGTTTTTCAAGTACTAGAAGGTTTTGATTCAAATATAAATTTTTTTATGAATAGTTTTCTTAAGTCATGGACTATGCATAATCACTAGAAATATAAAGCTTATAAAACATTCTTAAGTAATGCTTTTAATTGGAATTTAATTATTTATACACTTAATTTTTAATTGCAAATTTAAATTATTATTTCAGAATATTAGAAGAATTTGATTATAATTTTATAGTGAAGATTTAAAAGAAATTAATTTTCTTAACAATTGAGTTTTATGTATTAAAATCACAAATTATGTATTACCTGAAATATGTGATATTTTAGTGTAATTATTATTTTTAAAATTATTTTTGGAATATTTATTATATTCATTTAATCAAAATTGTAAATTTAAATTGGATTATTTTAAAAAATCAAAAAATGGTTCTACTTCTTAATTAAGATTTCGATAAATTCATTTTCTAATTTTGCCTTCAGATCAAGTATTAATTATGTTTATTTTAAACAATTCTCATCATGCTACACCGACTATGATACATTGAAGATGGCTAACCGTCTTAAACTAATCTTTAAATATTCCATAATTTTCCTTTTTGAAATAAATAATATGCTCGAAGATTCTCTTTTTGTAATACAATATTTATATTAGTTTGGTAAATTATATGTAAATCTAAGCCTTTAGGGAAAAAAGTTATACATGAACTCTTTATTGAGCGAGTTCCCGTCTACTCTCTCTCTATAAAATGACTCGAATAAAAGTACAATATAATTGATCTAAATCGTCTGTTAAAAAATAGTTAACTCAATTAAAGATTTATAGCATATTTTTACTTATAAATAAAATTTTACAATAATAAGTATTAAACGTAGAATTAAGTTAAAGAATCTCACAATATAAAAAATAAAAAATTTTGTCTTCGAATTTCTTACACTTTGACCTATTATTAACTTCCGCCCACGTATTTCTCTGCGTAATCCACAACCTAGTTAATATCCTCAGTGCATCCTCCTATCTAATGCAAAATCAAGCCGACTATAAAAATTGAGGCTCATATTATGAACCCGTTCCTACCGTTTCATCATCTGTAAATCCTCTCCAGAAGGGTGCGGGCTTGACAGTGAAAACTGAGAAGGGCGTGAAAGAGTTGAAAGAGTGACGCCTTCTTGTCATTTGGCGCAAAGTTGCAGGCCGACGCAAGCTCGTATTGGGCTTCCCATCAAAACCCCACGAGGGGCCGGCCCGGGATTTTCGACCTGTTTTGCTGGCCCGGTTCAATTTATCCGCTTGATCATCACCATCGCAGGGACCTGCCTGCCCAAGGGCCAAGACCATGATAATTATAATTCTATCATACATACCACAAATATTACATATTGTGTTGTAATAATTGGGCAATTTGTTGCAATGGGTAATAAAACCATTCGTGTTTTTCTACAAGATTCAAATAAATTATTTCAAGATATGATTCTATAGTTGTCACACTGAATTTTCTAAAAATAATACCCATAATGAAGTAGTTAGCATGGGTGGTCGGGATCACCCGATTCAACTCAACTCTATTCGAGTCCAAATAAAAAATATATATCTAAATGAAATTGCTAAAGTATATGACCAATTCATAAACGATTGACGAAACACCATTCTTACTAGATTTTGTATATTTAATATTTAATAATTACACAATAAATAAAAATAAAATCTATAAAAATATAAAAGGATTTAACTTGTACTCTTTTCTTACTAATGTTTTCATCTTATTTATGATATTTAGTACTTTAAAGTTTATAAAGTTTGATAAATAATAATTTACTTTACAGTCAAATATAATTTGACAAAATAATTCACTTTAATATTATTTTTTTATTTTGATTATTATCCTTGATAAACTAATTTTTAAACAAACACATATACAATCTTATTAAATTTACAAATTCAAAATATGCCTGAATCTAAGCTTGAATAGTCATGAACCAGTTTAAACCAGTCTGATTTAAATTTTTTAAGAATTCGACTAAATTACCTATTACACAATATCATGTGCTGCCATATTGGACACATAAAATGGCATACTCAGAGCAATTGGCCACAGATGATAAAAAATCTAGGGCATAAAGTTACCGTTAGGGTTTGGTTGGTTTGGATAAAACCAAACCAAACCATTTACCCAATTAATTGAATTAAAGTAATTTAGTTAATTAAATAAAAACTAAATTACAATTAATAACCAAACTGATCAAATCGAACTAATTCGGTTTAGTTTGGTTTTAACTAAACTCCAATTAAACTAACCAAACTAACAAAAAATAATAAGTAATACTTTTAATCATTAATAGTATTCATTTTTTTATTATTCACTCTAATTATTCTCAAGTTTTATTTATAAATTAAAAAAATTATTAGCACATATTTAAGGATAATTACAAACTTATTATAAAAAGTTATATAAATAATGTTTTAGTTTGAGATATTATGTAATAGGTATACAATATATAATATATTAAATTTCTATTTCAATAAATAAATTATTTGTAATAAATTAAACCAAAATAACAATTTTATAAACCTTTGATATAGATTATGATAATTAAAAATAAATAAATACACATGTACAACATTAAAAAAGAAATTGAAGAAAGTATTATGAATAATTTTTATTTATTTATCAATATATTTAGTTTGATTAGTTTCGACTAATCTAAATTTAACTAATTTTTGTTTCAATCAAACTACTACCGTGATGAGTTTGGTACGGTTGGTTAAACAAAACCATGCTCACCATTGTTGATGGATTAAATTTGTGAAGGCTTCAACTTTGCCTTACGGTTTTTTTCTCCTCCCCGCGATTTTCATCACCTACAACGGCAGGTTAGGTCTCTATACCGGACAGCTACTGGAGAAATTGTGGCCGTACCGACCTGCCAAAGATTACAACTAGTGACCCCGCCGAGCAGTGGTGGGGGAAAGCGTCAATCATTCAAATGCATCAAACCTGAAATTGACCTACGAACGACGGCAAGAACAAACTCGCGTAGCTTACCATCAATGCCTCAGTACCGAACCCGTCATTGTCACCGGATCAGCGGTGGCAACACGAACAACCTATTAAAGCTTAACATTATCTATTCACAATTCATAATGTTTCCTAGATGTCCCACGACAATCTCTTAACCTGGTGCCTAGACAGTTCCAGCGCCTACTGTGGTCCTCCAAGCACACAAGTGATAACCAGGGTCCAATTGGCATCAAATTCAATCTTACTAGACACCGCTAGAAATACAAGGGCTAGTATGAAAAAGCTACAAGCTCACTTTGATGAGAAATGGATATATTATTAAGCAACAGAGAAACCCAAGCAAAAAAAAGCAGCCCGATCTATCACCACCAACGTGTTCTCAAAACATTTACTTTATCACCATCGACATTAACTTAAATTTTCAGATCATTCTGCATCAAAAACGGAACGACTTTAGGGCCTAAATATACACTAGACGTTCAAATTCTTCTTGATACAGGAAAACACGTTATTCCTGTTCATTTGGTCACTCAAACTCTTCCAATAAATAACAAGAGTAGACAAAAGGGGGTCGAAAAAGATAATATCAAAAAATCTAGCTAACTAATAATCTACGCCCCCAAAGTAGGGAACTGACCATCATCCATGATAGATGGAGCAGGCACATTGTCCCCAATGCGCCCCCCAGAATATCCACCTCGGAATCCTCCACGCCCACGGCCACGACCACGTCCTCCAGGGTTATAGTAAGCTTCACCATCAGCAGGTTTCAGGAATTCATTGATGCTAACAGCCTAGAAGATAAATAATCACACGACGATCAATATACAATCCACTAAAGCTAAACACCAATAACCAAAAAATTACGCTTAAAAAACACAAAAATTACAATATGCATCAAATATATAGGACATGCCTTCTTAACTCTCTCTTCTTTGTCAACACCATCTTTACGCTTGTCTTTGTCAGATCCCTGCATAATCGTAGCATAAGATGTTACTAAACAAGATGAAATTACTAGCCATCACGGTACTCTGAAAATTCACAATTTTCACTTGGTACACATACCAACTTAATGAAGATATCATTATTTTCTTTTTTGTTGGAGAGCTGTTTCATTGACTTCAAATCCTTGTCAAGGGTTACCTTCCTTTCCTCAGTTTTCAGACCTTGAAGAGCCTTCCTCTTTTCTTCAAGAACTTTTTCATATTCTTCAAGGGTCATCTCCTACAGAATATCAATTAAAAATCATGTAAAATATTTCATAAAGCATATAAAACTTCACTTGCTAAACGTAGATAACAGAAAAGGAATTGTTAAGTACACTGGACTACTTAGAAGAACAAAGAAAAGGGCAGTTCAGACTAAAACAAGAAGATTCTTCAACCAACTAAAACTCTTTGCAAGAAGATGATTCCAAGTATTTATTCCCTAAAAAGAAAAAAAAATGATAGGCAAACTGAGCAGCTAGGCTTAATATCAGAATGAGCAGATACACATTCCATTGCAGATAAATACATAATTGTTAAGTATTCCATCTGACCCTTGAAAGAAACAGTACAATAAAAATCACAACTAGCATAATAAACAGAGTGCAGATTACAAAGAGCCCAATACACTACTGCGTAATAAATATTGGTCAATGAGCAGATTGGTAACTTTTAGTTCTACAGAAAAAACAATGTTGAATGAATATAGTTAACCTTGTCTTCAGGTTCTTTCTCAGTTTCGTTCTCAGTATTTTCCTTGTTGGCACCAGCATCTTCTTCCCCGCCAGGTTGCTTCTCGGGGCTTGCAACTTTCTCATTTGAATTTGGCAATTCTTCAGTTTCCCTGGTACAAATAAATATGAGTTCGTTCCTCAAGCAGGCACCAAAGTTAAAAATGAACTAAAATCATCCTGAACTGGAATAATAACACCTAGAAACAGCTTAAAAGATAGTGTACTCACTGCAAAACTTCATCAGTAGGCGTTCCCCAGTTCCCACGACCAGACCCATCACGTTTGAATTCGTTCCTGATCAAAAGAAACAAAGCATAAGATAATTCTCAACTTCAAAATCAGAACACCAACAAGCAACTGCTTTAATAGGCGTACTTACCCACGCCCAGTACCACTACGTCGCTCAAACTGCCTCTGGGGCGGGTCTCCATTCTCTCCATTACTGAAACCACCATGCCGCCCACCACGGAATGGTCCATGAGGACGGTCAACATATGAACCACGCCCACCAGAAGATCTCTGTACATCGTCTTCACCACCACCAGATCCCCTAGAAGCACCATTAAAAGCAGTTTCATTGCCACCTTCTCTATTGTACCCAGGGCCACGCCCACCACGGCCAAACCCGCGCCTGCCACCATGACCACCGTGGCGTCCACCACTATCGATCCTAGCCTCTCTCACTATTCATAACATGAAAGATACGAGACTTAATTTACAAATCAAGTAATTGAAATTAAATAATACTCTTTTATGGTAGTGCAAAAAAAAAGAAATCCAAAGAATTTAGAATAAGGAAGTAAACTTTATCACTTGTCAGCCACTAGAAGCAAGTATACTTGAGATCAGTTGTAGCTTCATCGACAGTTGAAAACATATGCAAGCTAACACCAACATGATTAAAGTCATGCCATGCCTAAAATGCAATTTCATCAATGCAGTTTGCAGTAAGCAAAACTCGAACTGTCATGCGCACTCCTTTTTCAGACATTATACGTAAGTTGTAGCTAAAAAGACAACTGAACTGAAAACAGGTGCACGGACACTTCAAATAGAAGTTCCTAAAATTCCAACTAAGATTAATACTCTAATTCAACAAACAGGTACCTCAAATTAAATCAAACAACCATGTCCACCCATAAAATTAACAGCTAATTTCCTCACAATTACACAACACTAAAATAAAAAACCATGCACCTAAGTCCAGAAAATACTAAAAGTCATAAAAAAACAACAATTAGGTGTTACACATCATAGCTCAATGTATTTCCATCAATTTAGTTCGATGTAGGTAGCAACCACCCATGAATACTAACGTCCATACAAAAAAGGTGCATCAACACTTCAAATAGAACTTCCTAAAATTACAACTAAGAGCAAAAACTCTAATTCAAACAGTACATCAAATTAATGCAAACAACCATATCCAGCCAAAAGCAAAGTTCCGCACAATCACACAATAATTAAAAAAAAAACCCCATACAACTAACTTAGACACATGATAGAATTCAACAATTAAGCTAACAATCCACGCCTCTGAGGAACCACCCAAAACTCCACCAACCATAACAAAGGCGTCAACTTTCTCACATCAAACAACTCAGACAAATCCAACAAAAAAAAAAAAAAACTCACCAGCTTGAGCAGGAGGGAGCGGCTTGGCGGGCAGCTTGGCGGGAACGGGCTTCTGGGCAGCGACGGCGCCGGCCTGGGAAGGCGGCTGAGCCTTCTTCTGCGCAGGCGGCGTGACCGGCGCGGCCTTGGGCTGGTGGGAAGCGGCAAGCAGCGAGGGGTCATCGTTGTCGTTGTCCCCCAACAAATCAAAAGGGTTCAAGGACGCCATTGAAACCCGCACCCTCGCACCGCCCCTCCAACACAAACAACTCTTCCCTTTGGAAGAAGGTCGGAAAGAAGGTACTATCCGATCATGATCATGGCCATGGCTGATGGTATGGTACGGGAGCCGACGGCCGGCCTGCGGTAAACCCTAACTCACACAGAGGTATGGCTACGAGACAGCGTGTTGATTGATGGAAGAAAAACCTAATCTCTAACCTATTTATACTCCCTCCCTTCTTATTATTATTAGTTTTTTCTTTAATCTTATCTTAGAGGGTAGATGATTCAATCCCATGATAATTTTATGAGCCCATTAACTATGGTATTAAACGGAATAAATATTAGAATAAATTTGAATTTAATGGCAAGAGTTTATATTAGTTATGATTTAATGGTGTTTTATCACAATTTTAAGATTCAATAATATTTTAAATTTAAAATCATTAATATTTTTTAATATAAGTTTGAGTTGGGATATGATAAAATATAAACTCAATCCTTTAACAATTTTATAAGCCCATTAATTATAAATTTAAAAGAAATAAATATTAGAAGAAATTAGGATTTACTGACAACAATTTATATTATTTATGGTTCAATGTCTTTTATCACAATTTTAAAATTCAATAATATTTTTAATTTAAAATCATTAATATTTTTGAATATAAGTTTGAGTTGAGATATGATAAAAAATAAACTCAATCCCATAATAATTTTATAAGCCCATTAATTATAAATTTAAATAACATAAATATTAGAAAAAATTAGGATTTAAGGGCAAGAATTTGTATTAGTTATGATCAATGATGTTTTATCACAATTTTACGATTCAATAATATTTTTAGTTTAAAATCATTAATATTTTTAAATATAAATTTGAGTTGAGATACGATAAAAATTAAAGTCAATCCGAAAATAATTTTATAAGCTCATTAATTATAAATTTAAACAAAATAAATATTAGAAGAAATTAGGATTTAATAGCAAGAATTTATATTATTTATGATTCAACAGTGTTTTATCACAATTTTACTATTCAATAGTATTTTTTAATTTAAAATTAATTATATTTTTGAATATGATTTTGGGTTGAGATGTAATAAAAAATAAACCAAAAAAATATAAAAATATTGGTTGGTTCAACAGATAGCCCTAAATCCCCACTCAAACCTGCCCGCTCCTCCATTCTACTTTGATGTTGGCTCCTCTTCCAACTCTACCACCTCCACCGTCTATCTGCCATCTTCGTCCTCCACCCACATTGTAAGCTTCATGCCTGTCATCACCCTCGTCTACTGCTTGACGTCCTTGTCTCTTTGTATGTTGTAGAACTACACCAAGCTGGATGTCAACACCGCCTACTCCTTGCCCTTTGTGAGCATGGGGATGAGGTAAGCCAAGTATCGAGTGGCCTTCGGCGCTCCCAAGGGGATGGCCACCAGCATGCTTGTCAGCACGCTTGGCCAAGCACGGTACACCACCCATATTGTTTGGTCACCCACTACTGTTTGCTTTCGTCCACCTCAAGAATGGCATGCTGGTGTATGCCACAATGTTGGTGGCCCTCCTCGACGTCGGCCTCGCCTTGTTCACCGGCTTGGACATGCTTGCCATGGTCTGCTCCATCAACATGGTTCATCTTCATGCTCATGGTAGTTGCCTTGCCCATGAGGAGGTACCATGTCAAGGACGTCACTCTCAGGCATCATTGTTGGGTTTATCCCACATCGGTCATAGATGATATTTGTGAGTTGTATATAGGTTAATAAGAAAGCCTTATTCCTTGAGTTAACTTTTCGATTTAAAGAGGCCCATAACACCTATTGCAAGTCCCTTTTAGGGGCCCAAATAGCTCAGCAGTGGTATCAGAGCTTGGTTGGGGGCCCAAAGGGTCCAAGAAGTGGTATCAGAGCCTGGTTAGGGGCCCCCAAAAGTGGTATTAGAGCCTAGTTAGGATCTTGGGAGATTTGGTATTTGGTATTTACGATCTTGGGAGACTTGGTATTTAGTATTTGCCTATGCCGATTGTCAGAGGCTATTTGGTATTTACAATTTTGGGAGATTGAGATTTGGTAATTGCCTACGTCGATTGTCGGAGGATCATGGGAGATTTGGTATTTGGTATTTATGATCTTGGGAGACTTAGTATTTGGTATTTGCCTACACCGATTGTCAAAGGGTATTTGGTATTTATGATTTTGGGAGATTTGGTATTTAGTAATTGCCTACGCTGATTGTCGGAGTTGGTTCCATCGGATGATTTAAGGGGGAGAGTGTGATTTGGTATTTGCCTATGCCGATTGATTTAAGGAGAGTGTGATTTGGTATTTGCCTACGCCAATTGTCAAAGTTGGTTCTACCAAATGATTTAAGGGGAATGTGATTTAAGAGGAGTTTGTCAGGTGATGATGAATGATTTAAGGGGAGTGTGATTTGGTATTTGCCTACATCGATTGTCAGAGTTGGTTCCACCGGATGATTTAAGGGGAATGTGATTTAAGGGGAGTTTGTCAGGTGATGATGATTTAAGGGTATTTGGTATTTGGTATTTGGGAGATTTGGTATTTGGTATTTGCCTACACCAATTGACAGAGTTGGTTCCACCATATGATTTAAGGGGAGTGTGATTTGGTATTTGCCTACGTCGATTGATTTAAGGGGAGTGTGATTTGGTATTTGCCTATGCTGATTGTCAGAGTTGGTTCCACCGGATGATTTAAGGGGAGTTTGTCAGGTGATGATGATTTAAGGGGAATGCAATTTAAGGGAGTTTGTTAGGTGATGATATTTGAGTTCTGTCTAATGATTTGAGTTTCCTTCATAGGTTTTGATGATTTGAGTTTCCTTCATGGGTCTTGATAGATAATTTGAGTTTCCTTCATGGGTTCTGATGATTTGAGTTTCTTTCATGGGTTCAAATGATTTGAGTTTCTTTCATGGGTTCCAGATGATATGTGTATGTGAGTTATGTCTGATGATTTGAGTTTCTTTCATGGGTTCCACCTGATGATTTAGGGTGATGATTTGAGTTTCCTTCATGGGTTCCACCAGATGATTTGAGGTGATGATTTCTAAATGATTTAAGGTGAGTTTGTCAGGTGATGATGGTGATGATTTAAAGTGAGTTTGTCAAGTGATGATATATGAGTTATTTCTGATGATTTGAGTTTCCATCATGCGTTCTGATGATTTGAGTTTCCATCATGGGTTCCAGATGATATGTGGGTTCTACATGATATGTGAGTTCTGTCTAATGATTTGAGTTTCCTTCATGGGTTCCATCGGATGATTTAAGGTGGTGATGGGTTCCAGATGATATGTGGGTTCCACATGATATGTGAGTTCTGTCTAATGATTTGAGTTTCCTTCATGGTTCCACCAGATAATTTAAGGTGGTGATGGGTTCCAGATGATATGTGGGTCCCACATGATATGTGAGTTCTATCTAATGATTTGAGTTTTCTTCATGGGTTCCACCTGAAATGTATTTAAGGTGAGTTCTGTCTGATGATGATATGTGAGTTCTGTCGATGATTTGAGTTTCCTTCATGGGTTCCACCGGATGATTTAAGGGGTTCTGTAAAACCCGTGACTCGAGTCAGAGTTTTACGGGAGTGAACCATTAGGTTCAACCGTCGGTTCGAGTCGAGTCAGCTTCATGGACCGCGAGCTGAGTTGAGGCCAGCTGTGAGTTATGAGCGATGAGGGTCATGTATGCTCAAGTGTACGATGATAACGTCTAAAAGATGATGAAAAATGGGTTATCAAGTATATGGAGGTATACAGTATTGATTGTTATTTTTATTTGATCGTAGAATAGTTTTAGGCCGAATAACGCATTAGGACGCGTTGGATTATATTCGGGTGGGTTATTAGTTATAGAGCATGCCATTTGGATGTTGTTGTGTTTGTTTTATTTTATGGGATTTTTCCATATTTTTCTAGATTTTTTTAGAATTTATTACGAACTAGTTATTATTTTGACTCGAGTCAGAATCGAGTCAATACTTATTTACGAAATTGCCACTGGAGTATTTCTTCTTCCTCCCGACACTTCCTCACCCAAACCCTATCATCGCCGCTGTGTGCTGCCGCCGCCGACGCTGCACTGCCATCGATCGACGCCGCTCCGCCTTGCCGTGCCGTCGCCGTGCCGCCCCGACCGACCCCGGCCACCGATCTCGCCGCCGATGCCACGAAGCCGCCTCGGCCGTCGCCACTCCTGGCCGGATTCCGCCGCCGTTCGATCGCCGTCGCCGCCGCTGTGACCACCAGTCTCACCCTCTAGCCGTCGCCGACGTTTCCCCCACCATCCCGAGCGCCGTCGAGGCCAGCCGCAGCCCCGATCGGAGCACGCCGCCGCCGCCACCCATTTTCGACGCCGCCGCCGACAGCCATCGCCGCCCCGGCTGCTTTGTTTGACACCACCATTGGACCAAGCTCGTCGAGCTGGTGCCGATAGACCCCCTGATTGCCCCGTCTCGAATCATCGCCGGAAAACCGTCGAAATCCGCCGGAAAACTGCCAACACTCGCCGGAAAACCACCGGAAAATTGGATTCGTGGGAAATTTGCCGGATCATCCGCCGAACGCACCCGGTCCAATCTGATCGGACTTCGGATGCCGCTAGGTGCCGAATTCGAGTTTCGAGCCACGAAACGGAAACCCTAGCCGTCGCCGATTTTCGACGACGCGAGGTATAATTTATTTTTAACTTAATTATTTGAAAGTATTGATTATTAGAATTGCATGCTAGGATTGGTGAATTGTGTGTTATAATAATATATATAAATGTAGATTTGATTAAGGATAAAATATGAAATTTGTTTGATTGAGTGGTGTTAAAAATGGAGGCTAAGAAACTAATTAGGGTAACTAGGTGATGATCATGATCTAATGCAAACTAGCCTAAGTAGACTTGCTAGAATTGATATAGGCTGATGTGTGTTGATTGATGCGTGATTGTGTTGATTGTGTGTGCATGCTATAGGATGTGTGATTCATCATGCGGGCGTTAGTTTTTAGCTTGATTGTGTAGGTACGGTGTAGGAGCTCGCCGCCTAGGTGCGTGGACCCGTTTGGAGCTTCTACCAGGTCCGTTTAGGACTCGTTCTCTGTTTTTACGCTACTCTATTGTGTATTTGATTTATCATGTGCAGGACGAGTTAAGTGGCGTTTTATCGGATCCCACTTAACTCGGGCCATTTAGCCAACGGTTCTTTTTTGGATTAATAACCCTCGAGGATGAGATCCCTCGAGTTTGTTTTCGAACTTCAGATCCAGCTCACGATGCCTTCGGGCCTATTGTATAAATCCCAACCCAGGCCTATATATATATATATATAGTTTTCGCGTTTTCGGTGAGAGATGGAATGAGGGTTACTGACGGCCACGCCTTCAGATAGGGCGTGTGCTCGGAAGAGCGGGCTCTGGAGCTGGGGAGAACCCACTTCGTTCTCGAAGGATCCGGACAACTCCACCTTTGAGTTCCTCAAACCCGGAGAAGTGTGGAGGTTTACGGGTACTGCAATGCAGCGCATGTCTAGACTTGTGGTTCAAAGGGTACTGAAGGCGACTGCCTGAGAGTGCTCGGCCTTTGTGCTCAAGGCCAGGAGTAATATGGAAGGTGCAGAGGGCGGTAAGGAATGAGATTTGATGCGAGAAGCGATAGAGAAATGGCCAAGGTATGAGAATGAGAAAGAAAGGGGGACGTTGTCGACCCGAGGGCAATGGCCCGACGGCGACGGCTCCCGTATGTGCCCTGATGAGAGTTCTTGAGGAAGTATATGGTTTTGATTCAACAGGAGAGTTTGCTCTCCTGTGCCAGATTGATATTAGTTATTTTCCGGGCCGGTAACACTCGTTACTGACGGTTTTTCTATATATATGTAGGTGAGGAATGCGAGCGATGAAAGCTGTCGGGACTGCGGAGGAGCAGCACGGAACCGCGCACACATGTACCTGCCGCGTGTAATGTATAATGATGGTTGTTTAATGCTGTGTGAATGATTGTTAGAATGTTTTTGTCTTGATGAATTGCCTGTTATGAAATGAACGGATAGATGTGAATGAGCAGGGAGCCTTGGAGTTCAGACTCGGCTCAGGTGAAAACGAATGAGATGGTGATTGATTGCCATGGTAGATTGTTATGTTTTATCGTATTTTGATAAAATATTTACATACCCTTGTTGTGGACAGGTTGGCCCCTATTGCACTTTTAGGGGCAACTTTGTCCGTTTTTCCGTAGTAGTATATATTTCTTTTGGTTTCTCATTTATTGTTTTGTCTTGTCTTTGCTTGCACGTCATGGCATGCATGTAGGACTCCGTTAGAATCCAATTGTTCCCATTCATGCATTTCATATTTGCATCTCCATCTTGAGACGCCGAGAATAGATCCGGGTTGGCTTAACCGAATCTAGTAGATTAGTGAATGGTTCGGTCGCCGGTGACATTTCCGAGTTGGTTCAAGGGTGAGCTGAAACAGGGTGTTACAACAGTGGTATCAGAGCCAACTCTTGGCATATGTTCTCTGATACCAATAGTGGTATTAGAGCCAACTCTTGGCATATGTTCTCTGATACCAATAGTTGTATCACAGCTAACCCTTGGTTGATTAAGATGGTAGATGCGTTACAGGTTACATGTGTGCCGAAGCTGCTCCAAGCTATTCCGACAGGTATTTTTCTGTTTTAATGTTTTTGATTGTAGATTTCCTTACAAATCGGTAGTGTGACAGGCGAGTAGACTAGAGCAGGAACTACTAGCAGGATCGTCACACAGACCCGTCGACACAGATCAGGAGTCCATCTCCTCCCATGCCCAGGCAGGACAGCCCTAGCCATGGTCACAGCGACATATCTTCCAGTCGACCGAGGACCACCATGCCACCAGTAGAGACGAGTGTACCGGTATCAGCTAGTCATCGTATGGAGAGCCATTGTCGAGACAGTCGATGCGACAGTCACCGCAGTGGGAGTAGTCGACAGGAAATGGATGCTGCGATAGCTAGGCTAGTTGAGGTTCATATGCAAATGTAGCAGAATCAGGAGGAATTTAGGAGAGAGCTCAGACAGATAGCTCTATCAGTGGCTAGAGCAGAGAAGAGACCAGCCGTGGATGAAGAGGCGCAAGGAGAGCCAATAGCGCCCATGGGCCCTCCGCTGCCACCTCCTCCTCCACCTCTGCAACAAGGAGCCACCCTTGCAACAACTGCTTTGGTTGCCCCACTTCAGGCAAGGATGAGACAGGACGCTAGTGGACCCGCGATAGCAGATAGCGGGCAAACCGTAGGGGGGAGTGGAGCAGTTGGAGGTGACAGTGTACCAGTTGGTACGGGATCACAGCTTCCCTGTTATAAGTAAGCAAAGGGATCAAACAGATCTGTAGGCGTGAGGAGTTTGGAACTGTGGCAACATGAGAGGTTTGTGAAGAATGGCGGACGACCTTTCTTTGGGAAGTTGGATGCAGAGGAGGCATTCCTATGGATATCGTCGGCCATAGGAGGTGTTTGATAGTATGGCATGCCCTGTAGAACAT
>JAURVB010004928.1:0-30812 GCA_033002965.1 Piper betle
GCTAGTAGTTCCTGCTCTAGTCTATTTGCCTGTCACACTAGTGATTTGTAGAAATCTACAATCAAAAACATTAAAACAGAAAAATACCTGTCGGAACAGCTTGGAGCAGCTTCGGCACACATGTAACCTGTAATGCATTTACCATCTTAATCAACCAAGGGTTAGCTCTGATACCACTGTTGTAACACCCCGTTTCGGCTCACCCGTGAACCGACCCGGAAATGTCACTGCGACCGAACCGTTCGTTAATCTACTAGATTTGGTTAAGCAGACCAGGATCTACTCTCGGCGTCTCAAGATGAAGATGCAAATATGAAATGCATGAATGAGAACGATTGGGCTCTAACGTGGTCCTACATGCATGCTGTGATGTACAAGCAAAAACAAGACAAAATAATAAATGAGAAACCAAAAGAAAATATATAATATTTTATGAAAATACGATAACACATAATAATCTACCATGACATTAAATCATTATCTCATTTAAACCAAAAACCATTTCTCTATCACTTCTCGCATCAAATTTCATTCCTTACCGCCCTCTACACCTTCCATATTACTCCTGGCCTTGAGCACAAAGGCCGAGCACTCTCAGGCAGTCGCCTTCAGTACCCTTTGAACCACAAGTCTAGACATGCGCTGCATTGCAGTACCCGTAAACCTCCACACTTCTCCGGGTTTGAGGAACTCAAAGGTGGAGTTGTCCGGATCCTTCGGGAACGAAGTGGGTTCTCCCCAGCTCCAGAGCCCGCTCTTCCGGGCACACGCCCTATCTGAAGACGTGGCCGCAAGTAACCCTCATTCCATCTCTCACCGAAAACACGAAAACTATATATATATAGGCCTGGGTTGGGATTTATACAATAGGCCCGAAGGCATCGTGAGCTGGATCTGAAGTTCGAAAACAAACTCGAGGGATCTCATCCTCGAGGGTTATTAATCCGAAATAAAACTGTTGGCTAAATGGCCCGAGTTAAGTGGGATCCGATAAAACGCCACTTAACTCGTCCTGCACATGATAAATCAAATATTCAATAGAGTAGCGTAAAACAGAGAACGAGTCCTAAACGGACCTGGTAGAAGCTCCAAACGGGTCCACGCGCCTAGGCGGCGAGCTCCTACACCGTACCTACACAATCAAGCTAAAAACTAACGCCCGCATGATGAATCACACATCCTATAGCATGCACACACAATCAACACAATCACGCATCAATCAACACACATCAACCTATATCAATTCTAGCAAGTCTACTTAGGTTAGTTTGCATTAGATCATGATCATTACCTAATAACCCTAATTAGTTTCATAACTTCTATTTTTAACACCACACAATTCCACAAATTTCATATTTTATTCTAAATCAAATCCACATTTATATAAGTAATTACAATGCACAATTCATCAATCATAGCATGCAAATTCTAATAATCAATACTTTCAATTAATTAAGTTAAAATAAATTATACCTCGCGTCGTCGAAAATCGGCGACGGCTAGGGTTTCCGTTTCGCGGCTCGAAACTCGAATTCGGCACCTAGCGGCGTCCGAAGTCCGATCAGATTGGACTGGGTGCGTTCGGCGGATGACCCGGCGAATTTCCCACGAATCCAATTTTCCGGCGGTTCCGGCGGTTTTCCGGCGAGTGTCGGCGGTTTTCCGGCGGATTCCGACGGTTTTCCGGCAAGGATTCGGGACGGGGCAATCAGGGGGTCTATCGGCACCAGCTCGACGAGCTTGGTCCGATGGCGGTGTCAAACAGAGCAACCGAGGCGGCGATGGCCGTCGACGACGGTGTCGAAAACGGGCGGCGGCGGCGGTGTGCTCCGATCGAGGCTCCGGCCGGCCTCGACGGCGGTCGGGAGGATGGGGGAAACGTCGGCAACGGCGAGGGGGTGCTCGTCAAGGTCACACCGGCGGCGGAGCGGCCCGGACGGCGGCGGAATCCGGCCCGAAGTGGCGGCGGCCGAGGTGGTTTCGTGGGGCGATTCCGGCGTCGTGGCGGCGAGACGGTGGCCGGGGTGGGTCGTGGCGGCACGGCGACGGCACGACGGGGCGGGGCGGCGTCGATCGGCGGCAGCACGGCGTCGGCAGCGGCGGCGGCGGCAACACACAATGACGGCGGCGCGGCTAGGGTTTGGATGGGGAAGATGTCGGGAGGGAGAAAAACATGGCTAGTGGCAAACTCGTAATTTAGTATTGACTCGATTCCGACTCGAGTCAAAATAATAACTAGTTCGTAATAAATTCTAAAACAAATCTAGAAAAATATGGAAAAATTCTATAAAATAAAACAAACACAACAACATCCAAATGACATGCTCTATAACTAATAACCCACCCGAATATAATCCAACGCGTCCTAATTCGTCATTCGGCCCTAAAAAAATATTCTACGATCAAATAAAAATAACAATCAATACTGCATACCTCCATATACTTGATAACCCATTTTTCATCATCTTTTAGGCGTTATCATCGTACATTTGAGCATACATGACCCTCATCGCTCATAACTCACAGCTGGCCTCAACTCAGCTCGCGGTCCATGAAGCTGACTCGATTTGAACCGACGGTTGAACCGACTGGTTCACTCCCGTAAAACTCTGGCTCGAGTCACGGGTTTTATAACTAGTGGCACAAGTCCATGGTTACGGTTCATATATATCTCTGTACCACTCATTCTCATATTCGTAAAATTTGTAAAAATACGCGTACTTATATAATAAGCGTAGGGAAGAGGCTTGTACCAAATATTTCTTGTGCTTAAGTTTAAAAACCAACAAGGGATCTCGTCCTTGTAGTTTTGTTAAACATGCTTAGAAAACACAGCTAAATAACTCGACCTTAGAAGGATGCAATAAAATGTCACCAATGCCGTCCTACATATAAAACACAAGTAAACTCGACACGCAAGGGAGTCAAGCAGAGAGGGAGAGTCCTATGGACTTGTTGTCTAAGCTCCAAGCATATCTACACATCTATGGTGAGCTCAGACTCTAAAACTTACATCGGAACCCACTACTAACTAAATTACTAACATCTTTATATGTTGCACGCTCATGGTGAGTGCTCATATCATCAAAATATCCTAATAAAGAAAGTAGTGTTAATAGACCTATAACTAAACATGTGGCACGAACATCAAGACATAATAATAAAAAATAATAAATAAATAAATAAACAAGAAAATGCACTCATAGATAATTATATAAATAATAAATACATAAACATGAACAATACTCTAATCATAAAATGATAATAGAATTATACTATATAAATACACAGGCAAACACGAGTAAATATCATATATACTCGTGTTAGTAAACATATATATAATTAAATAATTGATAAATGATAAATAATAATTTAATAAATGAATAAATAGTTAATATTCATTCATCATGAATAATAATAATACCATAGTCATACAATGCAATAATACATAATTAAATAAAAATAAATAATAACATACACGTAACGAATAAATAAATAAATAAATAAAATAATCATAACATTCAATCATGCTAATTATTTGAATATGCATCTAAACCAATATAAGGTTTTTCAAATTAAAAAATGATTAAGAAAAGGCTAAAATTAAGCTAAACCGGACCAAATCGAGCTAAATCAAACAGGATTGGGCTGAGTCAACATGGTCTGTGTTAAATAAATATTTAGGCTGGGTCGGCTAGTCTGATGAACAAGGACATGGTTTGGATTGGCGGACTCGGGAAAGATGAGGAGGATGCGAATGCGGCAGGCAATCTTGACACAAGCAAACGGAATGGACGGGGCCGCCGTTGCCTGTCGCCGAAAAACACTGACGGTGGCGTGACTGGTGTCACCTTCGGTCGGGATAGATGGCCCATGCGACGAGGAACATGTTGGTGGTGGTGGTCAATGGAGTCCGGGCCACTGGCTGGCTGGAAAACGGTCGGGAAGGGGACGAGATCGCCACGGGTGAGGCGGCATCGCCGGCGGCAATTGCTGTAATACCCCAAATCCAGTCCATGCTCGTGAACCGAACTGGCATGTTACATGCCCTGGTTAGGTCAGTTAACCCAAACCCAACTCGTGCGGAACTAACCTCGGCGTCTTAAGATGAAGATACGACTCCTCATGCATGGATAAATACACAAAATCCTAACATGATACTACATAGATGGCATACAAAGTAATTCATAAAACAATACGATTACAATCAAATCAATAAAAATTCTTAAATAAAACGGACAACATCTCCCCTGAAAGTGCAGTTAGGGGCCACCTTGTCAAAATAATATATATAAATATATATACATGTATCAACAATTTCATTCACACACAATCTAATATGCTATAAACTCACTTTGAAGCTTGGGTCTCAACCCACAACGCTTCCACTGCACAATCTATTCATATTTCACATTCTATCATCATGTCTTAACATTTAATCATGTCATATCATGTCTCAGTGTTTCACGTCATTCTCAATATAATAACATCATAACAAAAAATGTTAATTACTCTATCGACTGACATGTGTGTGCAAACGACATCATTGCTCCTCTGTCCAGGCTGTGACATCCAACTCGTGATTATCACCTACATATAGTATAAAAACACGTCACTAACAAGTGTTACTGGTCCAAAAAATAAAATAACTATAACAAGCTGGCTATGAGAGCAAACTCTCATATGAAATAAAACATCATATACTCCTCGTGAACACTCTGAAGGGCACCTACTGAGGAGCCACTGGGTTGCAGACCCGGTAGCATCTCGAACTAACTGATCTGCTTGCTGCTGATGCATACTCTCGGCATTTTCTTACTTAATTTTCTGAGTCTCCAATCCTAAGCCCTCTCCTTACCTCCATATTTCTCCTAGCCTTGAGCACAAAGGCCGAGTACTCTCAGGCAGTCGCCTTTAGTACCCATTAAACCACAAGTCCGAACATGTGCTGTACTAAATAGTACCCGTAAACCTCCACGTTCTCCAAGCCTGAGGAACGCAAATACGGAGTTGTCAGGATCCTTCGGGATTGGAACAGTCCACTGCACTAATCCAGAGCCCGCTTTGACTGTCAAGGCATTCGTCTGCATGGTACGTATTGTCGATTTCTCCATCTCTCATCTCACTGAAAACTTGATTAATATATATATATATATATATATATAGGCATGGGAAGGGATTTATATAATAGGCCCGAAGGCAACTTGTGGTAGATCTTGTTTTCGAAATCATCATCAAGGGATCTCATCCTCGAGGGGTTATTAATCCGGAAAACTATTTGATTAAATGGCCCGAGTTAGGTGGGATCCAATAAAAAGTCACTTAACCCATCCTGCAAATAATAAAATAAACACACAATAGAAGAGAATGTAAAACAGAGACGAGTACAAAACGGACTTGGTAGAAGCTCCAAACGTGTCATCGCGCCTAGGCTGCGAGCTCCTACTCCGTACCTGGACATCAAAACTAAATATTAACACCCGCTAACTAAATGATGCAGCAAACTCAATGAACATCAATCAACAATCAAATAATCATAAGCATGAAAATAATTCTAACTCATCCTATTCATACCGATTTTATTGTAATTTTCCTAAGTTACATCATACCCGATTATCATGCTCAGATTTACTTTACATCATCAGATCACTTAACATTTATTCTCAATTAATTGCATCATGCAATCATCACATCATTCATACTCATACATTTATCATGGCAATTGATCAGTCCTAGCATGTTGTGCTAACATTCATCAATTTTAAATGATCAATTTGGAGGCAATTATACCTCACGTTGTCGACGATCTGCGACGGTTAGGGTGTTGTCGCGCGTCTTCGAGCTCGAATCGATGCTCGACGGCATTCGAAGTCGATTAGGTTCGACTAGATGAACTCGGCGGAAGATCAGCCAAATTCCAACGAATCCAATTTTTCGGTGGGTTCTGGCGGTTTTCTTGCAGGTTTCATTGCTTTTCCAGTAGCTTCCGGCAATTTTTGGGCGACAAGTCGCCGGTGGCGTCTATTGGTCTGAAAGTGGTCATATTGTGTACCATTAGAACCGGCTGGGTGAGCCCGACGCAGATATGATGTCGACGTTGCCAACGGAGGTGGCGGCTCATCAGGGAAATGACTAAAATAGGGGCGGCGGTGATGGGTGACTTGATCTGATCGGCTTGGGCGGCGACAGCCTCCGCTCCGGTCGGGAAAAGGTCGCTCGGTGGTTGAGGGTGTCGAGGTGACCACCTGATCATGGCGGTGACGGTCGCCAGTGGCACGATCAGCGATGGACGTGCGACACAAAGGCACGGCTTCCTCACATCGCAGCGGTGGGATGGTGGCCGGGCTTGGTCGGGGCTGCAAGGCGAAGCCGTGGCAGGGCTAGGCTGCGCTGATCTGAGGTAGGGGTGGTGCCCACGGCAGCGGCGGCGATGCCGTACGGGGTGGCATCGGGGCAAGGGTTTGGGGAAGAAGGCGTTGAGAGGGAAGAAAAGGGAAAATTCCCATAAAATCAAACAAACACCAAAACATCATAATTATATGCTCTAGAACTATCAACCCACCCAAACTACCCGTAACGCGTCCTGATGCGGTAAACAGCCTAAAAGTAATTCTACAATCGACTATATATAAAAATAAAAAATAACTTTCATACTCTCATATATTCTGATAAGTCATTCTGTTATGCTTTGTTCATGACGTTATCATCATATGCTTAGGTACGCATGACCCTCATAGCTCATACACGTGACTAGTGTCGGCTCAGTATACATGTTCTGAATCTAACTCGACTCGAAAATAATGATTGAACCGACCGGTTCTTAATATAAAACCCTGACTCGAATCGTGGATTTTACAATATTCCCTCCTTATAAAAATTTCATCCTCGAAATTTCAACTCAAAGAGTTTCTACTAGACTAATACTGGAAGTTAGATACACACCAGTCGTATCCTTTACTCTTTGATAGCAATGTACCTCTTCACTTACTGTAATTGTGCCGTTATGGCGAGTTTTGCTTGTGATGTTGCCAATATTGTAACGACCCGCCTATGGGCCTAGCTGGCTAGGCATTACTCGAAATTAAACCAAACCACCCTAGTAATGACCAGCCCCTAAACGGTCCGAGCGTTACTCCACAGTCTTGGATCGTTTCCCAAAGCCACATGTATAACACAACAAAATAAAAGGAAGTCCAATTTAATATCCATTCTCCTACCCTAAGTTCGTAAAAGAACCACCAACCATACTTTCATTCTTCCTTAAGTGAGCTGAAATTAAACAATCTTGATTAGCCTACATACCCATGTCGGGATCCAAGCTCAATGTAGTTCTCATAAGCTCTCAGGTCATTCCGAGATTAAAAGTTTGTCTCCCAATTCATTCTGAGATTAGGTGGTCTCCTCAGGTCATTCTGAGATTAGTCATTATTGGCTGTCAGGTCCATTCTGACATGTCCATTATTGGTTATTAGGTCCATTCTGACATGTCCATTTTTGACTGTTAGGTCCATTCTGACATGTCCATTATTGGCTGTCAGGTCCATTCTGACATGTCCATTATTGGCTGTCAGGTCCATTCTGACATGTCCATTATTGGCTGTGAGGTCCATTCTGACATGTCCATTATTGGCTATCAGGTCCATTCTGACATGCCCATTATTGGTTGTCAGGTCCATTCTGATATATCCATTATTGGCTGTCAGGTCCATTCTGACATATCCATTAACAAAACAACTAAGAAATTCAAAGAATCCCAACAATTCTTGCCAATTGAAGGATGAAGCAAAGCAGCACACCCATAACAAAACAAACACCTGACCCCAAAGACTCGCAGTAGTTCATACCAAGTAGTTGACAAGAATTCCACGCATAAGACACTAGGGATCTAGCAACTTAGCAGGGCATCTCCAACAAACCTTGCATGCAAGAATCCTAATGGAAACAAATAAGATGTGGGACGAAATACTCACACAGTAATGGGGAGGTCGCCTGGGACGGAGATGAGGGATGAAATACTCCCTCCTCCTACATATATATACACTTCAACCATTCCCTCCATTAAATTCTTATACCCAATTATCCATAGGTATTTTCTAGGTTCAATGAGCCCCTTCATTAAATTCTCACACCCCATCACCCATTCATGAATAGGTATTTTCTAGGTGACCTTGAGTCGAACCAAGACCGGTTGACTTGATAACCAACCATATTGGTTCATCTATATTTATTTCATAATATTTTGGTTCGAGTCTTCTAATAAAAATTATGCTTTTCACAAATATAAACATTCTATTTCTATGCTATCTATGCCTATCCTGACATGACCATCATCATTCTCTTCTGTTCTGATCCCTACTACCGTCTGTGCTTGTTCTGACATTACCATCATCATGCTCTTCTGTTCTGATCCCTACTGCTAACTCGGCGGGAAAACCTAGGTCATCCCTAAGGGTCTACTGGGTTGGTCAAGCAGATACTCTAGAGTATCGCAAGGTTCTAATCATAGCTATGCCTTGGAAAACTACATCGAGGGTAAGACCTACCTGCTAGCATCTACCCATGTCCCTCTAATCCTCATCTGTGAAAAGTCATCTTCAAGTACTCTTAGGAAACTCTATTCCTAAGTCCTGAAACCAACCTAAAGTATGCTATGAGTCTCCTGCTAGGTCGAGTGTATAAACTAATGAGCTGTATGGCTCACTGTCGCCAGTCTAGATCCAATTCTCAGGTGTCCCTATATAAGGAACTGGACCACTCACTAGGTCCTCGTTGACTCGGTCCTAAGTCAAGTATCTCACTCTATTCTATAAGAGAACAAGGATAGTTGTTATGACTCTACTACATACTACAGCTCAGGTGACTATTTATACAACCAATAACTACTGCTAAAAGGGAGGCAAGAACACCTGTACATACATAGTGTGTCTCAAGGAGTATGATAACATACTCTGCATGGTCTATAGAGCCTGCATCTGGTCTGTGGCATGTGCTCTGGCCAATGTATACTCATCTCAATCATCTAGATAAACTGATGGTAGAACTGATACATACAAAGGGGTGAGTGGAAATTCTCTAATGAAAACTCCACTCTGTCTAACATCTCTGGGTTATAGGAAAGGAGGTTGAATCTCGTGGAAATCTAGTCACACTACTCAAGAACTCTCGATAGGTGACCTCTCATCCTCACATGTGGTATCTGACATCAGGTAAATAAGGGAATCCACTAGGTTAAGCAAAATTGTTACATAGGTATGTCCTTCTGATCTATGGTGAGGTCAAGGTGTCATGCAAGTGGTAGGGGAGATGAAATCCCTATGTAGCGTACTGGGTGGCTAAAATATCGGTAGGTCTATGGACTTGTCTCTAAGATCACCATAATTTACTATGCCACATGTGATCAGGCTGTGGAATAGTCAATCAATGACGAATCTCAGAAGCGGCTCCTACGTGGCTCTAGTTCAATTAGTTAATAATAGGCACGTGTTTCTAGATACCGTACTAGTCATGCATTTCTAAACTAGTAGGGTTCAAATGACACAAAGAACCAATGTCTCCCTTCAAGTTTACGGCGACTCATAGTGAGGTTTGACAGTGTCTCGTCCACTCTTCAGTGGTGTGTGACCTGCTGTCCCGTACCGATTTGTAGTACTAATCTTGACTCGCATGACTACTACCGCTGTGGTCAACTCTCAAGCGAGGCTATCAATGAAGATGAGCATACATTGATATCACTCTGTTTGGTCTGCATGGCCTGTTCTGTTTAAAGTCTCTGTCTACATCACTCTCATGCTGGGGTAGAATCCTCATAAGAAGATCAGCCTGCAACATTTACCTGCACTGTAAACCCTAATCAGTACCATAAAGGTAACTCTATACTCAGGGCAAGGCTTGATCCTATATCTCAAGGTGAGAACCTAATTGTGTTGGTTAAACACAAGGGAATCACTATTCTTCTAAAGGACACTTCCACACTAACCTTCTATCTATGCCAAATTGTAAAAACCATGATTTTTATTACAAGACTCGAACCTAAATATTATGAAATAAATATAGATGAACCGATATGGTTGGTTATCAAGTCGACCGGTCATGGTTCGACTTAAGGTCACCTAGAAAATACCTATTCATGAATGGATGATGGGGTGTGAGAATTTAATGAAGGGGCTCGTTGAACCTAGGAAATACCAATGGATGATGGGGTGTGAGAATTTAATGAAAGGGCTCGTTGAAGTGTATATATATGCAGGAGGAGGGGGTATTTGATCCCTCATCTCCGTCCCAGACGACCTCCCCAATACTGTGTGAGTATTTCATCCCTCATCTTATTTGTTTCCATTTGGATTCTTGCATGCAAAGTTTTGTTGGAGACGCCTTTGTTAAGTTGCTAGATCCCTAGCGTCTTATGCATGGGTTTCCTGTCGACTGCTTGGTATGAACTGCTGCGAGTCTTTGGGATCGGGTGTTTGTTTTGTGTTTTGATAATGGATATGTCAGAATGGACCTGACAGCCAAAAATGAATATGTCAGAATGTCAGAATGGACCTGACAGCCAATAATGGATATGTCAGAATGGACATGACAGCCAAAAATGGGTATGTGAGAATGGACCTGACAGCCAAAGATGGATATGTCAGAATGGACCTGACAACCAAAAATGGATATGTCAGAATGGACCTGACAGCCAATAATGGATATGTCAGAATGGACCTGACAGCCAAAAATGGACATGTCAGAATGGACCTGACAGCCAAAATATGGACATGTCAGAATGGACCTGACAGCCAAAAATGGACATGTCAGAATGGACCTGACAGCCAAAAATGGATATGTCAGAATGGACCTGACAGCCAAAAATGGATATGTCAGAATGGACCTGACAGCCAATAATGGATATGTCAGAATGGACCTGACAGCCAATAATGGATATGTCAGAATGGACCTGACAGCCAATAATGGATATGTCAGAATGGACCTGACAGCCAATAATGACTAATCTCAGAATGAACTGGGAGACCACCTAATCTCAGAATGAACTGGGAGACAAACTTTTAATCTCAGAATGACCTGAGAGCCTGTAGAACTACATTGAGCTTGATCCCGACATGGGTATGTAGGCTAATCAAGATTGATTGATTTCAGCTCACCTAAGGAAAAATACAAGTATGGTTGGTGGTTCTTTTACGAACTCAGGGTAGGAGAATGGATAATAAATTGGACTTCCTTTTATTTTCTTGTGTTATACATGTGGCTTTGGGAAACGATCCAAGACTGTGGAGTAACGCCCGGACCGGTTAGGGCTGGTCGTTACAGGGTTGGTTTGGTTTAATTTCGAGTAACGCCTAGCCAGCTGGGCCCATAGTATTGTGAAAAAATGGCGGGTCGTTACACAAATACTCTAGTACAAGTTTAACTCTTGTCACAGATGACCCATCACTAAATAGGTCAAACTGCGTGTGTGACCATCCACTAACCGTCTGATCTGTGTATGCTGGTTGGCGACCCATGGATGTACTATCATGAAAGCTACACAATCTGATCATTGTGACCGTCCCATCTGGAGGTCATACTGCCATGTTCCCTGACTCTGCCCATGCGCATTCCAATGAGACGGTCACTAACAGTGCCTGAATGGGGTTATCTTGCAATATACATGTGACCCAAGGGTGTCAGGTCAAGACAATGATTGCAAGAGAGCTGTGGAGTAACACCCGGACCGGTTAGGGCTGGTCCTTACAGGGTTGGTTTTGTTTAATTTGGTCGTTACAGGGTTGGTTTGGTTTAATTTCGAGTAAATGCCTAGCCAGCTGGGCCCATAGTATTGTGAAAAAATGGTAGGTCGTTACACAAATACTCTAGTACAAGTTTAACTCTTGTCACAGATGACCCATCACTAAATAGGTCAAACTGCGTGTGTGACCATCTACTAACCGTCTGATCTGTGTATGCTGGTTGCGACCCATGGATGTACTATCATGAAAGCTACACAATCTGATCATTGTGACCGTCCCATCTGGAGGTCATACTGCCATGTTCCCTGACTCTGCCCATGCGCATTCCAATGAGACGGTCACTAACAGTGCCTGAAGGGGTTATCTTGCAATATACATGTGACCCAAGGGTGTCAGGTCAAGACAATGATTGCAAGAGAGCTGTGAAGTCAAATCCTATGCTATCTCATCCAAATAACCTCAGTTTTCCCAACTCTTCTCTGTTCTGCTAATCCCATTGTAGCTATATCTTGTTCCTCAAGTTCTAGCCCTACTAAGCTATAACTAATCTACTCAGTCGAGCGGATGAGCAATACACGGACGACGGTAGTGCATCTTTAGTCTGTGGTAGTGCATCTCGGACGGCGGCTGTGATACCTTGGCGGTGGTTGTGTGACTCGGTCGGCGGTCGTGCAACTCGGTCGGTGGTTGTGCACTCGATCGGCGGTTGTGCACTCGGTCGGTGGTTGTGCAACTCTGTTGGCGGTTGGGCAACTCTGTTGGCAACCATGCTACCTAGATGCAGAAAAAAATCTGATCCTAATCATATAAATCGTAAATCCACTACTGTCTACTAACATATCTTGGCTACTAACAGCTTGGCTCAGGTTGTCCAACCATGTGTGTCTGATCCGAAGGGGTTTGGATCATGGTGCTGACACATATGACGGTAAACCTATGCTAGACCCACACTGATCTCTTGAAATCTGGAGTGGTTGTTTCTATCAGTGCTAACTGGCCCTCAGACGGTAATAACTAATCTTGTACCTTATCTCTGATAGAATCCGATCAAATAGGCAATGGTGGTCGTGATCTCTTCCTCATCATATCAAGACCTCAATCTGGCAAAAGAAGCCAAAATTGCTGCCAATAGGTCATAAACTAGTGGAAGAGGGGGGTGTGGTGAAGTACCCATCAGACTGTTGATCCACCTCACTACTCATCCTCATTCATCACTATCTTCTGGAAGTGGTCCATCACATGTCTCAACTAACTTGCTAGTATCTCTATACTTCAAGCTCCTTACTGTCACCCCTTTTCTTTTTAACTTATTCCCAGCATGTCCCATGGAAGTAGGACTAATGTGGTGACAAGAAAGACATGAACACCTACTCAATCATCCAATTCACTTATGTGATGGATAGAACTAGTGGGTCTCTAAGCGCATCATGACAATCCTGTCAGATTCTTGCTCACATCTACTAACATCCAAATCTGGTATAAGATGAGATCTTATAACCATTATACCTTTGCTAGCACTACCACATTCCCTGCTCACATCTAACCAACCAGTCTGATATCATGATAAAAATCCATAGAAATGACATGTCAGCTTAACTAAGGTCAATTCCACATATTCCTAATCAAGTATTGAATACACCATTATCCAACTAACTTAAGAAAAAAATATCTACATGTAAGGAAAATCAAAAGAAACATACCTGCCAGTTGGACTTTGAGCAGTCTTTGCACACACATCACCTATATAACTATTGTTAAGTGTTTAAAATATATAATATTTACCCATGTTTTTAATATGATTTTGTACTCTCCCGGGTATAAATATTATTAATTAAGTAATATTTTACTTTATTTTTTAGTTAATTAATATTTTATTATATATGCTTAATTTTTGTGTTTTAATGCAGGAAAAGATGAATAAATTAAGCTTTGGATTTGATTGGTCATGACACTTGGCCCTACCCAATGGCTACAATCATGGTGTTCAATGGAGTCGAACAGTTGGAAACTTGAAGGGACATTATAATTAATTAAACTACGTCGATTTGTAAACACCCTCTTCGAATTCTTGTATCTCCACTTCTATATAAAGGGGGTGGTCATTTGTTGTTATCATATCTCAACTCTTGGTTTAAGAGTATAATAGAAGAAGTAGTTTTAGTTTTTGTAATTCCTTTTCCTTTCATAATAAAAATTAGTTTCTTCTTTATAATGTTTTCTATTTTTATTATGGAGTAGTCTTATATTTCGTTCTAGAGAAGAATGGAACTTAACATGATTTAATTGAATTCATTTCAACCTCTTATTCATTTATTCAATCTGATTGTTGAGTTATCATGTTTTAAATACTAAGAATAGATTGATCGCCTATTTCTTAGATCATGAGGTTTAATTAGATTTAGGGAGAAATTAATTAGATTAGTCATTGATAATTTATCATACGACGAGTCTTTTGACTTGTTTGTCGTTGTGGTCGGAAGATACACAACACCGTATTCGATTGTAAGGCAATTCTTAATGCATTATTTTGTTGATTAATCAATTATCACCGGGAGGTAGAAATTGAGGCAAAATAATAGAAGCATGAAGGAGCGGGAGCCACCATGTCATATAATTATCCTAGATCGACAATCCGAGGGAATAAAAGATAAGAGTAAGATTTGATGAAGATTAAATTCAAGTTAAGGGAAATTCGACTCTAGAACGAGTTTTATAATTTTGACTTTGCTTTTAATTTAAAGTTATTACTTAGATTTAGTTAAGTTAGTTAGTTTTGTTTTGCTCCTCATTTTATTTTCTTTAGTTAATTATAGGAAATTCATCTCCCTGTGGGACGATACTCGATTTATCATTATATTACTTGTTTCGACCGTGTATACTTGCATGTCACTAAAATTATTCGAACAAGTATCTTACATCTTAATCGACCGAGAGTGGCTCTAATACCAATTCGGTAACACCCCAAATCCAATCCACGCTCGTGAACCAAACCGGCATGTTACAAGCCCCAGTTAGGTCAGTTAACCCGAACCCTACTCATGTGGATCTAATCTCGGCATCTTAAGATGAAGATATAACAACCCAACCCAAAGTGCAACGTAATGAGCTAAGTCATTTCTTTAAAATGGGTACCCCGGAAGTTAAAGATCTATAGTCCATTCCCACTTATAAACAGGATCTTCTCCCAGTAGGTATTAGATGTGGGACTAAGTTGAGGGATCTCACAATCCACCCACCTTAGGGAATTTCGTCCCTGAAATGCCTATTCTTGGCCCGTTGCTAGCCCCAGCCCACGACCTTTCTGGCCCGTGACCGGTAGCCTAGCGAACGTTCATAATCCAGCCCACCATTTAACACCGGAACCAGGTCGGCTCTGATACCATTTGTAACAACCCAGCCCAAAGTGCAACGTAATGGGCTAAGTCATTTCTTTAAAATGGGTACCCTGGAAGTTAAAGATCTATAGTCCATTCCCACTTATAAACAGGATCTTCTCCCAGTAGGTATTAGATGTGGGACTAAGTTGAGGGATCTCACAAGATACGACTTGTCATGAAAAAATAAACAAAATCCTAACATGATACTACATGGATAACATACACAGTAATTCATACAACATTATGATTACAATCAAATCAATAAAAATTCTAAAATAAAACGGACAAAGTCTACCTAAAAAGTGCAATTAGGGGCCACCCTGTCAAAATAATATATAAAAATATATATACATGAATCAACAATTTCATTCACACACAATCTATTATGCTCTAAACTTACTTTGAAGCTTGGTCTTAACCCACATCGCTTCCACTGCGCAATCTATTCATATCTCACATTCTATCATCATGTATTAACATTTAATCATGTCATATCATGTCTCAGCATTTCACGTCATTCTCAATATAATAACATCATAAAAAAATATTAATTACTCTATCAACTGACAAGTGTGTGCAAGCGACTTCATTGCTCCTCCTTCCAGGCTGGGATATCCAACTTGTGATTGTCACCTACATATATTATAAAAACACGTCACTAACAAGTGTTACTAGTCCAAAAAATAAAACAACTATAACAAGCTGGCTATGAGAGCAAACTCTCATATGAAAGGAAAAATCATATACTCCTCGTGAACACTCTGAAGGTCACCTACTGAGGAGCCATTGGGTTGCAGAACCCAGTAGCATCCCGAATTGACTGATCTGTTGCTACTGATGCCTCTCTCGGCATTTGCTTACTTCATTTTCTAGTCTCAAATCCTAAGCCCTCTTCTTACCTCCATATTTCTCCTGGCCCTTAGCACAAAGACCGATACTCTCCGGCAGTCGCCTTTAGTACCCAAACCACAAGCCCGGACGGGCGCTGTACTAAACAGTACCCAAGTAAGCCTCCATGTTCTCTGAGTGTGGGACTCAAACACGGGGTTGTCAGGATCCCGAGTTGGAACAATCCACTGTCTAATCAAGAGCCTACATGACTGTCGCAACATTCGTTCATGGTACGTGGTGTCGGTTTCTCCATCTCTCGTCTCACTGAAAACTCGATAAAATTCTATATATATAGGCATGGGAAGGGATTTATATAATAGGCCCGAAGGCAACTTGATGTGGATCTTGTTTTCAAAATCATCGTCGAGGGATCTCATCCTCAGGGGTTCTTAATCCAGGAAAACTGTTCGATTAAATGGCCGAGTTAAGTGGGATCCAACAAAACGTCACTTAACCTGTCCTGTAAATAATAAAATAAACACACAATAGAAGAGAATGTAAAGCGAGACGAGTCCTAAATGGACCTGGTTGAAGCTCCTAAACGTGTCATCGTGCCTAGGCGGCGAGCTCCTACTCCGTACCTACACATCAAAGCTAATACTAATGCCCGCTCAACTAATTGATGCATCAAACTCAATGAACATCAATCAACAATCAAATAATCATAAGCATGAAAATAATTCTAACTCATCCTATTCATACCAATTTTATTGTATTTCCAAAGTTACGTTGTACCGGATTAACATGCTCAGATTTTCTTTACATCATCAGATCACTTAACATTCATTGTTAATTAATTGCATCATGCAATCATCACTTCATTCATACTGTTGTGCTAATGTTCATCAATTTTAAATGATCCATTTGGAGGTAATTATACCTCACGTTGTCGACGATTCGCAACGGTTAGGGTTTTGTCGCGCGTCTCGGAGCTCGGATCCGACACACGGTGGCGTTCGAAGTCGATCAGGTTTGACTAGATGAACTCGGCGGAAGATCGGCCAAATCCAGCGAATCTAGTTTTCTGGCGGGTTCTGGTGGTTTTCCGGCAGGTTTCATTGGTTTTTCGGCAGCTTGGCGGTTTTCCGGCTACAGTCGCCGGCGGCGTCTATTGCCCTGAAAGTGGTCATATTGGGCACCATTAGAACTGGCTGGGTGAACCCAACGCATCTATGATATCGATGTTGCTCACCAGGAAATGCCTAAATCAGGGCCAACGGCGATGGATGACTCGATCTGGCTAGCCTAGGCTGCGACAACCTCCGCTCCAGTCGGGAAAGGTCGCTGGGTGGTCGAGGATGTTGAGGTGACCACCTGATCATGGCGGCAGCTGACGTACGATGCAAGGCACAGCTTCCTCGCGTCGCCAGCGGTCGGATGGTGGCCGGGCTTGGTCAGGGTGGCATGCGAGCCCGTGGCAGGGCTAGGCAATGCCGATCTGAGGTAGGGTGGTGTGCACGCGGTGGCGGCGATGCTGCACAGGGGTGGTGTTGGGGCAAGTGTTTGGGGAAGAAGGCGTTGGGAGGGAAGAAAAGGGCTGAGTGGCAAACTTGTAAATATTACTTGACTCATCTCCGGCTCGAGTCAAATTTAATAATTAAGTCGCCGAAAATTTTAAAAAAATTCCATAAAAATCGGGAAAATTTCCATAAAATCAAACAAACACCAAAATATCATAATGATATGCTCTAGAACTATCAACCCACCCAAACTTCCAGTAACGTGTCCTAACGTGGAAAACGGCCTAATATTAATTCTACGATCTACTATATATAAAAATAAAAAAAATAACTTGCATACTCTCATATATTCTAATAACTCATTCTGTTCTGCTGTGTTCATGACGTTATCATCATATGCTTAGGTACGCATGACCATTATAGCTCATACACGCGGCTGGCGTCGGCTCGATACATGTGTTCTGAGGTGACTCGACCTCGAAAATAACAATCAAACCGACCAGTTCTGAATATAAACACCGACTCGAATGGTGGGTTTTACAATTGCTGCTGCAGCAGTGGTTGTGGGTTGTCTCAAACTGGAGGTCTCGGCAAGATGAAGCTGTGGGGGTGGTCTGATTGGCTGGTGGTGGTTTGCCTGTGCTGAAAAATGGCCCAAACGGTGCGGTGGTGGGTGAAGAAGTCTGGCCGTCCTGGGTGGCGATGGGTTGCAATTTGGCACGGGAAAGGTCGTTAGAATGGTCAAAGCGTGTCCAGGCAACTACCCAATTGAGGCGATGACGCTTGTCGACGGTGGAATAGGTGACACGAGTGTGCCGCTAGGGCAGGTGATGCAGGCATCGCCACGGTTAGAAGGTGGCTGGAGTTGGCTGGGGTGACACTGAAACGGCACGGCGGAGCTGGACGGCTGCCGGAGGTGGTCGGTGGCGGCAGCTGGAGGGCGCCTGGAGTCATGAACAGAGCATGTTGGAGAAGAAGATGAAGGGAAAAAATTACCTTGGGTGCCAAACTTGTAAATAATGCTTGACTCGACGCAGCTCAAGTTAAATAATAATACAAACTCGTAAATAACACTAGACTCGATACCGACTCGAGTTAAAAATACTACGAGCACATACTAAATCTTTAAAATAATTATTTTAATGGGTTATGGATTAAAGTTACTAAACTAATTAATTATTGTACAAAATCGCCACGAGTAGTAAAAAACAACAGTAATTATAAAAGATCAATAATTAATCGGCACAACAAGCGATTAAATTAAATCAGACGGTTGTAAGTAATTAATAAAAGAAAGATTTTACCTTTACCATATTAAATTTAATATTAGGTAAATAATGTGATTATTTTAATAACTAGTCAGTAATGTATAAAATAGGTTATGAAACTATAGTCGGGTAGAAATCACTCACGTTGAACCTAAATAGTATAATGAAAATAAATAAAGTTCGAAACTTTATAGAGTCGAATAAATTAAAACAATTGTATTAATAATATTTATGAATTAAAATAATACAAATTATTTTAAATATTTTGATTGAATAACTTAATTAAATAAATTACTGTAAATAATAGTAGCGATTAAACATTATAACCGTTAATTAAATCATCAAAATCGGGGTTAACTAATTATCACCGTAAATGAAAATTAAAGACTTGTTTATTAGTAATAATTGTTTTATCAACTATTAAGTATTAATTATGATTTAGATAATTAATTTAAAATGTAAAGTAGGACTTAAATGACTACATCACATGAATAAATAATTATCTCACTAGATTTGTTGAGAATTTAATATTTAATATTTTTCGAATTGTTACATGATATCTTGTCAAAATTTTAATAATAATATATATATATTACACATTTAGTTGCATGCATTTCTTCTCGAATAAAATTATACTTATGTATAATTTTACATTCTTCGTTCAGATTAGGATCATTAGTCGCAGCTGCGAGTTCAGAAATATTCAGGTCCATATAATTATTTAAAATGCTGTACTTTCCCTTGTTGGTAGCTCTGGTAGGCCTGGGCCAAGATTCGACCACCATGCGCTGTAACGCAATCGGGGTCAAGGAATTGACTCAGTCCGACACGGGGCCGCACCATTAAAATTACTATGTGTGTCCGTACAATTATTTGAAATGCTGTATTGCTCGTATAATTATTTGAAATGTTGCATCGTCCATATAATTATTTGAAATATTGTATTTTCCCAAATTGGTATAATTATATAAAATGTTGTATTTTTCCCAAATTGGTATAGTTATATAAAATGTTGTATTTCCCCAAACTGGTATAACTATATGAAATGTTGTATTTTCCAAACAGGTAGCTTGTCGGGACTAATCTCAGAATGAACTGGGATAGTATGACTAATCTCAAAATAAATTAGGAGACCACCTAATATATGAATGAGCTAGGAGATGACTTTTACTAATATCAGAATGAACTGGGAGACCATGACTAATCTCAAAATGAATTGGGAGACCACTTAATCTCCAGAATGAGCTGGGAGACAATTTCTAATCTCAGAAATGAACTGAGAGACCATGACTAATCTCAAAATGAATTGGGAGTCCACCTAATCTCAAATTGAGCTAGGAGACGTTTTCTAATCTTAGAATGAGCTGGGAGACTTCGTGAGGAACTATAATAAAACGGGTGAAATGATAATAATGATTTTATTGATTTGTTTCATTTAATTATGCGGCTTAGTGGTTTTATCACTAACACGGAATTGCCTCCGCAGGTGAGCAGCTTTGGACTAAAGAATAGAAGTGTGGTTGGAGGTTCTTTACCCCCACCTAGGTATGGTGAATCGATAATAAAGTTGGACATCCTTTGTTATTCTCTTTTGTTATAAATGCGGCTATAGGAAACGGTCCGAGACTGTGGGCGTAAAAGAGACTGCGTGAAAATTTTTTTTCTTTTATATATTCTACTAGGGCAGGGAAGCATCGAACGATAGAGAATTAATATTAATTATATTATATTCTCTACCCAGTTAAGTCTACACGGTTAAATATTATATTCTTTACCCGGTTAAAGGAATTAAATACGGGTGTTAGTGTGTTTCCACAAACCCTAGCCGTCATTTCATTTATAAAGGACGTCCTCCACCCTAGCCTTCATTCGCATTCTCTTCTCTTCTTCCTTGCCGGCGTGTCTTCTTCCTTGCCTAGGTATTCTTCCTATCTCCCTCTTCTTAATTTTCTTGCATGCATATTTTAATTTGATACTAAGCTTTATAATCGTGAGGATTAAATGTTTAAAATCAATAAGAAAACAAATATAATTTAACACCGGAGAAACTAAAATTGCCAACGAGCGTCCCCTGCTTCGGCGAAATGGGGAAGCACAGGCAAGGTCGTCGGGAAGTGGTGGCGAGGGTCGTTCCGACGTCGGAAGATGATCATACCCTCTTCGTCGATCAGTGTAGGGTCGATCTCACGGGTGTGGATGCCGGCCTGGTGTGGGAAATGGCCAAAAACAGTAACGGCGGCAAAAACAGGGGCAACGGCGGTGGGGGAAGAAATCTGGCCGCCCTAGGTGGCGACGGGTTCTAATAGGGCTGGGGAAGGTAGATAGGTGGTCGAGGGTGACGAGGCGACCACCCAATTGAGGCGGCGACACTCGCTGACGGTGGAATCGCCGCCGCAAGCGCGCCGCTAGGAGGGCGATGCGGGCGTCGCCACTGCTGGAAAACGGCCGGAGTTGGCCGGGGCGACACCGCCAGGGCATGGCAGGGCTAGTCGACGACGATTGATGGCGGCCGGAGGTGGTCGGCGGTGGCGGCAGCTGGAGCGCGCTTGGAGTCGGGAACAGAGCTCGTCGGGGAAGAAGAAGAAGAAGAAGGGCGGTGGCAATTCTGTAAATACTGGTTGACTCGATACCGACTCGAGTTAAAAATAATACAAACTCGTAATAAATCTTTAAAAATAATTATTTTAACGGGTTATAGGGTAAAGTTACTAAACTAATTAATTATTCGACGAAGTCGACATGGACATAAGTAATAAAAAATATGGTAATGATAAACTGTCGATAATTAATCGGCGTAATAAAAGCGATCAAATTAAATTGGACGGTTATAAGTAATTAATAAATAAAGATGTTACATTTACCATATTAAATTTAATATTAGGTAAGTAAAGTGATCATTTTAAGAACGAGTCAGTAATGTAGAAGATGGGTTATTAAACTATAGTCGGGTAGCAATCACTCGCGTCGAACCTAAATAACATAATGAAAATAAATAAAGTTTTAAACTTTATTGAGTCGAATAATTTAAAATAATTGTATTAATAATATTTTTGAATAATACAAATTATTTAATTGAATAACTTAATTAATTAAATTGCTGTAAATAACAGTAGCGATTAAAAATTATAACCGTCTACTAAATCATCAAGATCTGGGGTAAATAATGTGGAGTAGGATTTACATGATTATGTCAGAGGAATAATTAATTATCTCACTAGATTTGTTGATAATTTAATATTTAATATTTTTGAAAATGATATATATGTATATATATATATATATATTAGATATTTAGTTGCATGCATCCCTACTCGAATAAAATTATACTTATGTATAATTTTATATTCTCGTTCAGATTAAGATCATTGGTCGCAGCTGCGAGTTTGAAATATCCAGGTCCGTATAATCATTTGAAATGTTGTACTTTCCCTTGTTGGCAGCCCTAGTCGGCCTGAGCCCAGATTCGACCACCATGCATTGTAACGCAATCGGGGTCAAGGAATTGACTCAGTCCGACACGGGGCCGCACCTTTAAGATTACTATGTGTGTTACTATGTGTGTGCTTATAATTATTTGAAATGTTATATTGTCTGTATAATTATTTGAAATGTTATATTTTCCCAAACTGGTATAACAATATGAAATGTTGTATTTTCCCAAATTGGTAGCCCTTGTCGGCACTGATCTCATAATGAGCTGGGAGATGATTTTAACCTCAAGATGAATTGGGGGACCATGACTAATCTCAAGATGAATTGGGAGACCACCTAATCTCTGGATGAGCTGGGAGCCGTTTCTTAATCTCAAAATGAGCTGGGAGACAATTGTCTAATCTTAGAATGAGCTGGGAGATGATTTTAACCTCAAGATGAATTGGGGGACCATGACTAATCTCAAGATGAATTGGGAGACCACCTAATCTTAGGATGAGCTGGGAGCCGTTTCTTAATCTCAGAATGAGCTGGGAGACAATTGTCTAATCTTCGAATGAGCTGGGAGATGATTTTAACCTCAAGATGAATTGGGGGACCATGACTAATCTCAAGATGAATTGGGAGACCACCTAATCTCAGGATGAGCTGGGAGCCGTTTCTTAATCTCAGAATGAGCTGGGAGACAATTGTCTAATAACCTCAAGATGAATTGGGGGACCATGACAAATCTCAAGATGAATTGGGAGACCACCTAATCTCAGGATGAGCTAGGAGCCGTTTCTTAATCTCAGAATGAGCTGGGAGACAATTGTCTAATCTTAGAATGAGCTGGGAGACGATTTTAACCTCAAGATGAATTGGGGGACCATGACTAATCTCAAGATGAATTGGGAGACCACCTAATCTCAGAATGAGCTAGGAGACGATTTTAACCTCAAGATGAATTGGGGGACCATGACTAATCTCAAGATGAATTGGGAGACCACCTAATCTCAGGATGAGCTGGGAGCCATTTGTTAATCTCAGAATGACTTGAGAGACAAATTACTAATCTCAGAATGACCTAAGGGATAAGTACTCTTTGCTTGTGTAATAATAATAATAATAATGAGTGAAATGATAATAGGGATTTTATTGACTTGTTTCATATAATTATGCGGCTTAGTGGTTTTATCACTAACGCGGAATTGCCTCAGCAGGTGAGCAGCTTTGGGACTAAAGAATAGAAGTGTGGTTGGTGGTTCTTTACCAACCCAGGTATGGTGAATCGATAATAAAGTTGGACTTCCTCATTATTCTCTTGTGTTATAAATGTGGCTATGGGAAACGGTCCGAGACTGTGGGACGAATATTTTAAATTATTGAGAACGTGATTTATTGTTATGATTCAGATTATATGTTGCGAGACTTATTTCCTGTATTTCAGTTCATGTTCTGGAATATTACCGTTACATCAATTATATTTTTAAGTAACACCCGGTCTGGTTCGGGCGGGTCGTTACAGTGGGACAATTATTTTATAGCTTAGAGAACATGATTTATTGTTATGATTCATATTATATATTGCGAGACATATTTGTTGTATTTTAGTTCATGTTCTGGAATGTTACATCTACATTACCTATATTTTTAAGTAACACCCGGTCCGGTTCGGGCGGGTTGTTACAACAACCCTAGGAGAACTTGTGGTATGGTTCCCGAGGTCACAACACATGGTAGTTGTTCTCATCAAAAGGTAGAGAATGTTAAACCTTGTTTTGGTGTGAGAGTGCTTCAAACTCTCTACGTATAAGCATGAGAACATCAAGCAACCAATTGATGAAATAGAGTTTAAAGAATTAATGGAAGGGGTGATGTACTCTACGACTTTGGGTTACCTTTCAGTTGAGGCCTTCGACAACCGAAGATGCAAGGGACTAACCAAAAGGAAGAGTGGTGTCAATATTTGGTACACCTTCAGTTAGAAATTGGGCAACTGAAGCACTAGGGTTTGGTGAGAAATTGTGCAGCGTCAGATATTTATCAGACTTTCAATAGGCGGAGAGGTTTGGACAACTCTAGGACTGATGTGGCAAATGGAGAACATCACACGTGGAAGGCTTTGGTAAAGCTTTGGTGACTGAACATCACTTTTGCAGAGGACAGAAGTTCTGTGAAAGCTTGAGGAAGGACCATTAGTTGGTGGTTTAGCAACCGAAGTGGAACCGAGGACCTAAAGGCTAGTTTGAGCGGATGATTGGCCATGATTTAGTCAGTCGTTCAGTAAGAGATCATCAGGGAGAAGTTGCCAAAATCAGCCATTCAAATAACCAAACTTGGTGGGGTCTGAGTCACAACAGCTACTATTTTGGTGGAGCAGTCTCAAACCTATAAATAGGGCCTCGGAGGGTGTTATTTGAGAAATCTTGGAACCCTAGGCACCCTATTGACCCTCTTTTAGAACTATTGGAAGCTCAAGCTTATCTGTAGGATTGGCATATCCCTTGTTGTAAAACGTAATACTTTTACCCAATGGTTTTGAGTCTGTTTGGTTTTGATCTAGATTTGCTTGCTTAGGTCATGCCATTCGTATTTGAGAATGATATGGTAAGTAGTTGCCCGACCCCTAATCTCTTCCGGTGATCAATAAACTCGTTTGGATGCGGTGCGACTGAACTTTTCATTTTTGGTATAGTCGAGTCAAATTCAATAAGACAATAGGAAAGAGTCCCTAGTGATTATAGTTTACTTGTCGTGTGATTAGAACCCTTTCAGAAGATCCTAACCCTAGGAGGACTTGCGATATGGTTCATGAGGTCACAACACATGGTGGTTACCATCATCAAAAGGGAGAGTATTTTAAACCATGTTTTAGCTGTGGATAGCACTTTAAACTCTCTACGTATACATGCGAATCCATTCTGGCAACCAATTGACGTCAAAATCAAGTTTAAAGAATTAATGGATGGGGTGATGTTCTCTAGACTTTGGTTAGGTTTCTGTTGGAGGCTTTGACAACCGAAGATGCAAGGGACTAACCAAAGGAAGAGGTTGTGTCGATCTTTGGTAGACCTTCAGCTAGAAATTGGGCAACTGAAGCAGTAGGGTTTGGCGAGAAATTGTGTACTGTTAGATATTTATCAGACTTTCGATAGATGAAGAGGGTTTGGACAACCCTAGGGCAGATGTGGCAAATGGAGAACATTACACGTGGAAGACTTTGGTAAAGCTTTGTGACTGAACGTCACTGTGGTAGTGGACAAAAGTTTTGTGAAAGCTTGTGGAAGAATCCTTTAGTTAGTGAGCCTAGCAACCAAAGTGGAACCGACCAACCAAAGGCTAGTTTAAGTGGATGATTTGGCCAAGGTAGTCCTAGTCAGTCTTTTTGTAGCTGATCGTCATGGAGTAGTTGCCAAAATTAGCCATTCAAGAAACCAAACTTGGGGTAGTCTGAGTTACAACAGCTACTATTGTGGGGGAGTGTCAAACCTATAAAGTAGGGCCTTGGCGGGTGTTATTTGAGAAGCTTGGAACCCTAGACACCCAAATGACCCCCATTTAGGACTCTTGGAAGCTCAAGCCGGTCTGTAGGATTGGCATGTCCCTTGTTGCTAAACCCGATCAGTTTGCCCGATGGTTTTGAGTCGGTCTTGTTTTGATATAGATTTGCTTGCTTATGTCTTGCCATTCTATTTGCGAATGGTGTGGTAAATAGTTGCCCAACCCTAATCTCTTCGGTGATCAATAGACTCCATTTGATGCTAGCAACCAAACCTTTCATTTTGGTATAGTCGAGTCAACTAGTTAGGCAATAGGAAAGAGTCCCTAGTGTTTATAGTTTACTTGTCGTGATTAGAACCTTTCAGTGACCAGAACCCTAAGAGGATCATGGTGGTGGTTCCCGAGGTCACAACACATGGTGGTGTTTACATCATCAAAAGAGAGAGTATTTAAACCATGTTGTAGCAAGATAGTGCCTAAACTCTCTACATATAAGCATGAGAATATCAAGCAACCAATTGATGAAATCAAGTTTGAAGAGTTAATGAATGGGGTGATGTTCTCTAGATTCCCAAGGGTTTTGTTGAGGCTTCGACAACTGAAGATGCAAGGGACTAATCAAAAGGAAGAGTTGTGTCAATCTTTGGTAGACCTTCAGCTAGAATGGGCAACTGAATCAGTAGGGTTTGGCGAGAAATTGTGTACTAGATATTTATCAGACTTTCGATAGACGAAGAGGGCTTGGACAACCCTAGGGCAGGATGTGGCAAATGGAGAACATTGCACGTGGAAGACTTTGGTAAAGCTCTGGTGACTGAATGTCACTGTGTTTGTGGACAAAAAGTTTTGTGAAAGCTTGAGGAAGAACCTTTAGCTAGTGGTTTGGGCAACCGAAGTGGAACCGACGACCCAAAGGCTAGTTTAAGTGGATGATTGGCCAAAATTTAGTCAGTCTTTTGGTAGCTGATCTTCATGGAAAAGTTGCCAAAATTAGCCATTCAAAAAACCAAACTTGGGGGGTCTGAGTTACAACAGCTACTATTGTGGTGGGGGAGTCTCAAACTTATAAATAGGGCTTTGGAGGGTGCTATTTGAGAGAGCTTGGAACCCTAGACACCCCATTGACCCTAGACACCCCTAGACACCCCTCCTTGCTTCCCCTACTTCCTCCTTTGCATCTTCCAGCCTTCCCCTAGCCTCTCCAAGCTCGTTCAAACTCATATGGTTGAATTGTTAGGATAGGACGCTCTTAAGAGACCGCCCCTTGGACCCCTTTAAGATAAAGGTCTAGCCTTATTGCCTATCCCGTTTGTTTGTGTTTATTATTTATATCGTTTGTTTGCACATGCTCATTTTTTTTTCTTGCTTTTTTGTCATGTAGAATTGCTTGTTAGGAGTAAGATAAGCTTGGGAATCTGATTGAAAGAAGAAGCAAAGTTAGTTAAAGAGGGTTATACTGGAAGGATATTTTAGTAATATTACATATTAAAAATACAAAAAACAGGAGGTAATTTGTATTTGATGAGTTTAGGCGGAGAATTGTATTTAGATATGTTTTCATTTTAATTTGAATGTATGCAAAAATACTACAAACGGGGAGCATTGTATCTGTTGGGGATGAACACATATTATATTTTTTTCTCCAATCTTATTCATTTCGTCGCCGATTTCCTCTTCGTCTTCAAATCCTTTCCCTTCTTTTCTTAATTTGATCTCTTCCTCAAACTCTCTATCGCCAGTTCTTTCCCTTTTTCTTCGATTCACGTTTCAGATTGAAGTGCTCCTTGGTAGAAGTGATTCTCTGCCATAATGGAATCCACTTGCAAATCGTCCGTCATTGATCTTACGGGGAATGGTATCCTCCCAAATCCCGAATACTGTATCAATTTGGTATTAGAGACATGCCGATCCCGATAAACCATAGGAGAAGAACTCTCAGATCTTGATGAAGAAGAAATTTCTATCATACCTGATTTAACAAAGCTGGCATTAGGACAGATTAAACTGAAGGATTGGGTTGATATATGTGTGCACACTTCTAAGACTGTTCAAAAGTCTCTAATTGCAATGAATTCTAGAATCAATCGAGATTGAGGGATCTACCTTGCATGAGGACAGTGATCCGATGTTCATGTTTGAAAGACAATTCTGATCTTCTCACCCCACACAAGTCGATGAGAAAACCCTGTTGTCCAGGATCCATCATTAGCATCTCAAGTAGGCTGGGAGCCAAGTTTAAGAGGTGCAATGGACATGGGGATCCAACCATCTACCGTGAACAATATTTTGACATGTATGCTACCTTGGAAAAAAATAAGGTAGCCATTGGTGCATGCCGTATGGATGATGAACCTCACATGTAGTACCACTTTTGCATAAGCGAGAGCATCATTCAACTACGTGGATAGATTTCGAACAAGAGATTCTCTCTAGGTATGGGACATCAGAATTGGAAGATGACTTCGAGGAACTTGCTAGATTCAAGCAAACAGGTTCTGTCGAAGACTATTATCAGAAATTCATCGGATTAGTAACTAAGGTAGAAGATGTGGCCGCTAAGCAGCATGCTAGTTTTTTTCTGCAGAGGGTTAAGAATTTCCCTTATGAGTGGATGGGAAAGGACAGAAGCCCCAAACAGTTGAGGCAGCTCTGAGTTATGCCAAGCTAAATGTCTTGGAACAACGAGCCGAGGACATTTAACAGATTCAGTGGAAATTCTAAAATGAGTACTACACAAGAAGAGAACAACTTCATCACCACTAACTGCAACCAGTGAAAAGAAACTGTCGCCCAATGTGAACAAACTTATGGTGGAAGAAATGGTAGAGAGAAAAAATTTGAAGGACTGATGCTTCAATTGTGATGACAAGTTCTCACCAGGTCATTGGTGCAAGAGGTTGTATTCTATTGAGGTGGTTCATGATCTGGATGAAACACCATCAGAAGAAGGGAATCTAGCAGATGACATGGTAATATATTCAATGGAAGCAGATCTACTAAAGCTATTCTTTACAGGCTTACACGGGAGAAATCACACCCAAAACCATGGAAGTTGCTGGGGGTCTATAAAGGCAATTGGCACAGATTCTCATTGATTTTGGAAGCACAAATACTTTCCTGGATGCCATGTTGGCTAGAAAATTGGAAGTGACTCTTGACACCACCAAAAATATGGATGTCATTGCAGGTAATAGGGTGAAACAACACAGCTCAGTGTGCTGCAATAAACATGCTTAGTTGGACAGTTTAGGGACAAACATTTACAGCTGACTTCCATTTGTTGCCTCTATGTGAAATTTGGCATGGTACAGGGATTCAATGGTTGAGAACTCTAGGCCTTACTTTATGGGGATTTCAACAAGCTTCATGTGAGTTTCACTTATCAAAAGGGAAGCAAATGACATTCACAAGTATCAATAAATCCCCTGTTAAAGCTGTTGATCCACAGAAGATCCTTAAGGCAGCTACCCAGAGACGACAAGGGATTTTGCCTCAGTTACAGCCGTGACCACAGAAAATAAGACCAAAGAAGGTGAGCTTAAACAAGGGCCTCCGTCTTTAAATAAATATCAACAAGATGAGTTAAGACTCTTTGTTGACAATTTATACAGAAATCTTCTGAGAAGCACAGTTCATTGCCTCCCAATCGAAACCATGATCATCACATTCCCATATTAATAGATGCAACACCTGTGGTTATTCGACCATGTAGATATCCACCTTTGCAAAAAACTGAAATTGACAAACAAGTTAGTGAAAATGCTGCAAGCTGGGATCGTTCCCCATAGCACATGTTGCTGCCCTTCTCTGGTGATTACGGTGACGAAGAAGGATAGCTCTTGGAGGGGTTGTGTATTGACTCATTGCACCTTGGTACTGCACTCACCGTGAAAGATGAGTTTCCCATTCCCCTCATTGATGATTTTCTTGATGAACTCTCCCATGCTATCAAATGCCCCTTCCACTTTTTCAGTCTCTTATGAACAATATCTGTAATGAGTTTTGAGCCAATCTTACTCTATTATTTTTCAGCTGATAAACTCATTTATAGCTCATCCCCGGCCTATCTGTAACACCCCAATCCGGTTTCATCTCCCCACCCCGGACCAGGATTGTTACAAAGGATCGAACTACTCGTAAACCGATTAAGTTGGCTGACCCGAAACCTAATCGGCTACAACATACCCCTCTCGACGTCTCAAGATGGAATATGCCGCAAATGCGCAAACAATATATGAATGGGATGCAAAACCCTAACAGGATACTACGTGAATATTATGATAATAATCACACACAAAATAATTAAAATAGCAACAAAATTATAAAAACCTGGAATAAAACGGACAGAGTCTCCCCTAAAAGTGCGATAAGGGGACAACCTGTTAAAACGCGGCACAATATAATATATATAAAACACTAATTTACATTACAATAAGGTTCTAAAACCTCCACACATTCTTAATTGGCGTCTCGCACACCTGCAATCTCATACTCAGCTCATTTGGTTCTTTTTCATTTCAACATAACACATCATTAGAGTTTTCTTCAAAACATTCCAAGCATTTCCAAAACAAGGCATACAAGCCTCACAAACGCATGCATATATCTATATATATCTGCACAATCATATACATCCACAATTATCATGCAGCCACATCATATCTTACACAAAAGTCGACGCGACATCAGGCATGTGTGTGCAATGCAACCGCTAGTCCTTCGTCAAGGCCGGCATACTCCAATCCTCTTCCTCACCTACATATATAGTAAGAAAACGTCAGCAACGGTTGTCACTGGTCCGGAAATAGCTAATATCAAACTGAACATGAGAGCAAACCCTCATGGAAAGCAAACATCCATATATATATATATATCTTCCTCAAGAACTCTCATAAGGGCAACTACAGAGGAGCCGTCGAGCAGCTCACTCGACAACATCCCGATCTATCTGGTACTATGCCGCTCACGACACTTCTTTTTCAGTACTTTGCGTAAAACTTTTATCCTAAGCCCTCTTCCGAACCTCCATATCTCTCCTGGCCTTGAGCACGTAGGCCGAGCACTCTCAGGCAGTCGCCTTTAGTACCCCTTGAACCACAAGTCCGGACATGCGCTGTACTAAACAGTACCCGTAAACCTCCACGTCCTCCGGGTGTGAGGAACTCAAACGCG
>JAURVB010004929.1:0-19368 GCA_033002965.1 Piper betle
CAAACTTAAAGTAAGGCACCTCAAAACCATCAACAACCTTCCTTTTTGAGCTTCGTGAACTCCTTGAAGTAACAATTGCGTGGTGCCAAGTGCCTTGACCTTTCAATTCCTAAGCTTAATTTGTTTCATCTTTTTCTGCATTAAAACTCCAAAATTAAGCATAATTCATAAATATTAATTAACAGGTACCTTTGAGGAAACCAATGTGGGGTCAACATTATCTTTCCATCTTACATGTCACCATTATGATCCAGACCCTCCAGATCATACATGCATGGTTAGATAACCTGAGCCGACTTGATAACTGCTACGTATGGGAAGATAGACACATGGAGATAAACATGCTAGAGACAGTAATGGAACACCTGGATAGTACAAGCGCTGACCGAGTAGCACTACCATCATCTTTGATTCATAACCAACGTTCAGTTGGCCAACCACTGACAGTGATGCACTACCACTAACCAAATAGCACTACCACCATCTATGTTGCCCAACCATTGACTGTGATGCACTACCATCATCTGTGATGCACTACCACCGTCTCTGTGAGTAGTTATAGTAAAAGCAAAGGCCAAGTAGTTACCTCACCCTTAGGAGGACAACTACTTGAGGATGTTATTAGCTTTGTACAGAGACTACATGTCACAACATTGAGAGTAGAGTTGAGTCAGAGAATGAGGACAAGATATAGCTATGGAAACATCATCTGGGTAGAGAAAAGTTAGATGCACTAGAATTATTTGGATGTGATTGCACATGATTGACTTCACTGGCTATCTTCATACCATCGCCTTCACCTGACATCATTGGGCCAAATGTGTATCGTAAGATAGTGTTAGTGACAATCTTAAAGGGATCATCAAACAGTGTTAGTGAGTCTTTTAAGGATGTATATGGATAGAGTGCTACAACAGGGCAATGTGACTTTAGATGAGATGGGCATAGTGGTCAAATTGTTAAGTCAACATGACAACAGATGTATGAGTTATAGCCAGGCTATAAAGATCAAGCAGATCGCCAGACATGCAGTGTGACCTCAGCCAGCAAGAGCAGTCTAACTCATATTAGAATTGTGGCATAAATGATGGTGTTAGTGAGAGAGCGCGATTAGGGAGAGAGTGTTTTCCTTGTGCTTCTCCAATGTGATTAGGTTCTTACCTAGACATATGATTTAGCCTTTACCTTGAGTATAGGAGGTACCTTCGTGGTATCATGTTTAGGACTTACAGTGAAGGTAGCCGATGACAGACCAATCTAGAGGAGACAACTTCACCCAAGCTTGGGCGACATAGACAGGGACTTTAGTTAGACTGGATCACGCTGACCAATTAGAAATACATTAGTGTGGTCTCATCTCGATTGATAGCCTTGTTTGAGAGTCTACCACAATGGTAGTAATCATGTAAGTCATGATTAGTGCTACAAATTAGTATAGGATGATAGATAACACACAACTAAAGAATAGATGAGACACGTTTCAAACCTCACTATGAGTCCTGCGTAGACTCGAGGAGAGATAGTGGTTCTTTGGGTCATTTGAATATCATCCATTTAGAAGTGTGTGACTAGTACGGTATCAAGAAATAGATGCCTACTATTAGTTGATTGACCTAGTGCCACTTAGGAGATGTCTATTAGACTCCTCATTCATTATCTGTTTCATAGGCTAGCCACCTATGGCAGAGTACAATCATGATGATCTTAGAGATATGTCCATAGACCTACCCATATGTTTGAGGCACCCACTATCCTATATAGAGTTTCATTACCCCATTGTGACTTAGACAGAGCTACTCACATCACCATTGATATTTGATATGCATAACTAGTAGAATTTTCTCAACTTAGTGTACTCTCCCAATACACCTGATGTCAAACCACGTGAAGAAGAGCACCTAAACAGTACCCCAATGTGTCTCATGCCGAACCTTGGCATTCGCCATAGCCAACACGTTCCCTATCCTCCCTGGCCGGTCCCTTTTGACAATGTTCATATCTGCCTGCCCGCATTTGTAACACCCCAAACCCGATTCATGCTCGTCAACCGAACCGGCATGTTATAGGCCCCGGTAAATCGGCTAACCCGAACCTAACTCATGCGGATCCAATCTTGGCGTCTTAAGATGAAGATACAAGTCGCAATGCATGGATGAATGCACAAAGCCTAACATGGTACTACATGAATGACATGCAATTCAAAGTACACACTAATACAATTACGATCAAACTCAATAAAAATTCTAAAATAAAATGGATAGAGTTCCCCTAAAAGTGCAATTAGGTTCCACCATGTCAAAACAACATATACCAATATATATGCATATATCAACAATTTCAATCACACGTAATCTAATATATTGTATACTCATTATGGAACTTAGGTTTCAACCCACCACACTTCCGCTGCGCACTCTGATCACATTTCACCTCTTGTCATCATGTCTTAGCTTTTCATCACGTCATAACATCATCTCATTGCATTTAATCATACCCTATCATGTCTTAGCATTTCACGTCATTCTCAATATAAGAGCATCATAAATAGAATATTAACCACTCTATCAACTGACATGTGTGCAAGCGACAAGAGTGCTCCTCCGTCCAAACTGGCTCATCCAAATTGTGATTAGTACCTAGATATAGTATAAAAACACGTCAGTAACAAGTGTTACTGGTCCGAAAAATAAAATAACTATAACAAGCTGGCTATGAGAGCAAACTCTCATATGAAAGAAAACATCATATACCTCACGTGAACACTCTGAAGGGCACTATTGAGGAGCCACTGTGCCTGCAGACCCGGTAGCATCCTAAACTTAATGATCTGGTGTTGCAGATACCGCTCTCGGCATTTTCTTACTTCATTTTCTTGTCTCAAATCCTAAGCCCTCTCCTTACCTCCATATTTCTCTTGGCCTTGAGCACGAAGGCTGAGTACTCTCAGGCAGTCGCCTTTAGTACCCTTTGAACCACAAGTTCAGACATGCGCTGTATTAAACAGTATCCATAAACCTCCATGTTCTCTCAGGTGTGAGGAACTCAAACGTGGAGTTGTCAGGATCCCTCAGGAATGAAACAGCCCGCTGGCACTAATCTAGAGCCCGCTTTGACTGTCACGGCATCCGCTCATGGTACGTGTAGTCAGTTTCTCCATCTCTCATCTCACTGAAAATGCAAAAACTACATATATATATATATATATATATATATATATATATATATATATATATATAGGGCTGGGTAGGGATTTATATAATAGGCCCAAAGGCAACTTGTGGTGGATCTTGTTTTTGAAGTCATCCTCGAGGGATCTCATCCTCGAGGGGTTATTAATCCAGAAATATGTTCGGCTAGATGGCCTGAGTTAAGTGGGATCCGATAAAATGCTATTTAGCCCACCCTACAGGCATTAAATCAAACATACAATAGAAGAGAATAAAAACAGAGTTGAGTCCTAAATGGACCTGGTAGAAGCTCCAAGCGTGTCATCACACCTAGGCGGCGAGCTCCTACTCCATACTTACACATCAAAACTAAATACTAACGCCTACTAACTAAATGATGAATCAAACTTGTCATGATCAAACACACTCACAATACAACATCAACCATAACAATCAACAATTATAAATGTGAAAGTAATTCCAATGTATTCTATTAACACAAATTTTATTATATTTCCTAAGTTATGTTGTACTCGATTATAATGCTCAAATTTACTTTACTCATTAGATCACTTAACCTTCATTATCTATTAATCACATCATGCAACGTCTTTACTTCATTCATAGTCTGGCATTCATCATGACAACTACTCAATTCTAGCATGGTATGCTAACAATCATCATCAATTTTAAAAATTAAATTAGAGGTAATTATACCTCACCTCATTGGCAATTGGCAACGCCTAGGGTTCCGTCGTGCGTCTCGGAGCTCAAATTCGACGCTCATCGGCGTCCGACGTTTGATCGGGATCGACTGGATGAGCCTCGCAGAAGATCCGGCGAATTCCCATGAATCAAATTTTCTGGTAGTTTTTGGCGGTTTTCCGACGGCTTTAGTAGTTTTAGCACCTTTCTGGCAGTTTTCCAGTGGCAATTGCTGGCGGTGTCTACTAGTGGATAGGGGTCATATTGGGTACCATTAGAACTGGCTTAGCAAGCCCGACGTGTCTACTGCATCAACATGGTCAGCGGAGGTAGCGGCTCACCGAAAAATGGCAAAAATAAGGTCAGCGGCGATGGGTAGCTAGATCTTGCCGGCCAGTGTAGCGATGGCCGCCACTCTTGTCGGGGAAGGTTGCCAGGTGGTCGAGGGTGTCGAGGCTACAGTTGGATCGTGGCAGCGACAGTTGCCGACAGCACGATCGGCGATGGAAGCGCAGTGCAAAGGCGTGGCTTCCTCACATTGCGGGGCTAGGCAGTGACGCCCGGTGGCAAGGCGACAACGGTGCCGGCGGTGGTGGCACCAAACAGTGGGGCGGCTAGGGTTTGGAAGGGGAAAGTGTCGGGGGAGGAGAAGAAATGGTTGGGTGGAAAACTTGTAAATATTACTTGACTCGGCTCCATCTCGAGTTAAGAACAATAACTAAGTCATAGAAAAGCCTAAAAAACATCAAGAAAAATTGGGAAAATTCCTAGAAAATAAAACAATCACCGAAACATTGTAATGATTTGCTCTAGGACTATCAACCCACCCAAACTACCAGTAACGCGTTGGAACGCTATAAACAGCCTAAAACTAAATCTACGATTTACTATATATAAAAATAAAAAAGTAACTGGCATACTCTCATATATCTGATCACTCATTCCATGTTGCTGTGTTCATGACGTTATCATCATATACTTGGGTACGCATGACCCTCATAGCTCATACACGTCGACTAGCGTCGGCTCAGTACACGTGTTCTTAAACTGACTTGACTCGAGAATAACGGTCGAACCGACCAGTTCTAACTATCAAACCCTGACTCGAACGTGGGTTTTACACGCGTTCACGTCCGCCTAGCCATGACTGAGTCCTCCGGTCTGACCTTGTGTCTGTGTCCATCAATCCAGTTAATGACTGCATAGTCAACCCAACCTACTTTCCAATTAACCCAAACTGAGTTGGTTCATCCTATTTGACTCCATCTAGTTCAGCTCACTTGACAAGTTTCAATCATTTTCAGAACGGTGTAGTTCGTTCTTGCACCATTTTCGGTAATTTGAGAACCCCTATATTAGTTTGTACGTATATTCACGTGATTTAGGATGTTTGGGTGTTATCATTTTTTTCGTTATTTATTATTATATTATATTATATTATATTATATTATATTATATTTATTTCTTTATTATTATTCATTTCTTTTTATTCATGTATTTATTAATTATTATGCATGCTTGTAAGACTATTTATTATTAATAACGATATTTTTACTTATTAATATTAGTCTTATATATGATTACTAAATGTACTTATTTATTTATTTATTTATTTATCTATTTGTTTGTTCTCATGTATGTTATTATTTATTTGTATTTAATTAAGTATTCTTCTATTATATAACTATGATGTTATTAATATTCTTGATTAATGAGTATTAACTATTTTTATTTATTTATTTGATTAATGAATAATTATATATAAAAATATATATATATTTATTTACATGTTTACTACCCAGGTATATGTTGATATTTATTCATGTTTAGCCGTTTATTTATATGGTATAATTATATAATTATTTTATGATTAGTATATTATTTATGTTCATGTATATGCATTTATGATCATTTATGATTATTATGTCTCGATTTGAATATCATATGTTTAGTTGTAGGTTTATTTAGCACTGTCTTCTTTATTGGGATGTATTGATGATGTGAGCACATATATCAAGCATGCATCATATAGAGATGTTAGTATTTTACATACCAGTGGGTTACTGAGTTCGAGCTCGTAGTAGATATGTTGATGCACTTGGAGCTTGGACCATAGGCCCGTAGGACTCTCTTTTTGCTATATCTTTGTTGACTACATGCGTACTGAGTTTAACCGTGTTTTAGATGTAGGAGGACATCATCCGATTTTATCGTATCCCTCTGATGTCGGATTATTTAGCCCTATTTTCTACACATGTTTTATAAAACTACAAGTTCTAGAAATATATTATGCATGCCTCTTCCCTGAACCTATTATATAAGTACGCACATTTTTTGGATTTTACGTGTAAGAGAGTGAGCGGTACGGAAGTATGCATGGACTGCACTAGTATCCATTTAAACCATGAGGTAGTGTGGAGTATGAGGGTAGTGCATAACGTAGCACTTTTTCATAATTTGTGGCACTAACTTTACCTCAGCGCAACTATTTTCTTTCTTATTTTTATTTATTTTTTATGCGTTTCAATATATATTTAACAATGTCTTCCATTTTCATGATGCATAGCAAATTGTTTCGATCTATTTTATCAAACGAGTCTTACCGACCAACAACTTTAAACATGACTCAACTTGATCGTAACATTTTCGGTTCAGTTCTTAGGTAAATTGAAATCAGGGTGGCACAGGTGTTATGGCCAATGCTAGCTGTAAGACCCGTGAGTAACTAGAGAATTGTAAATAAGAGGGTGCATTTATCTTAAAATAACAAAATTGTGGGCCTTACTGGCCAGGTGTTACTCAAAATTTAACAAAACCAACACTATAACAACTAGTCTTAACCAGACCGGGTGTTACTTAAAAGGTTACATGAATAATATCAAAGCAAATAAGTCTAGCATTTATAACTCAAAAGAACTTATGTTTCCAATGACAATGTATGAAATAATTCTCCCATAGTCTTGGACCGTTTCCCATAGCCACATTTATAACACTAAAAAGTAAGAAGAGAAGTCCACTTATTATCTATTCGCCACCTGAGTTGGTAGAAGAACCACCCTGTCGTCTCTTAGTCTTCAGTTCCAGCTACTAACCTGCGGAGGCAATTCTGTGTTAGTGATTAACCACTAAGCCGTATAATTAAATAAAACAAGTCTACAAACTTCCTATCATTTTCTATAATAATGGCTGTTGTGACCATTCCAGCATGTCCATTTATTAGTTGATGGTTCAGTCAACCATGTCCATTAGTTGGCTGATGAGTCAGTCCACCATGTCCACCAATTGGCTGATGGGTCAGTCCATAATGCCCATTACCGACTGGTGAATCCAATCTGCCATGTCCATTATCGGCTGGTGAGTCCAATCCACCATGTCCATTAGTTGGCTGATGGGTCAGTCCACCATGTCCATCTATTGGCTGATTTCTACCATGTCCGTAATTGTCTAATGGATCAGTCTACCATGTCCACAACATCCCTCTTCATCCCAATCCGCCAATAGGCTCGCTTTAAATCCTTATACATTTTAGTAACTTCAGGGTGTATCGAGAACTTTAAGTGATGAGCCTCCTCCAAGATATTCCGCCTCAGTGCATTATCCTTGGGTACACACAACCTTCCTCTAAATCGGGCCACACTATTTGAATCAGCTACAATGTTAGGAATCTTGTCCACCATTTTATTCAGCTCCTCATCACCCATTTGTGGTAGCTTAACACGATCAACTAAATCATTGGACACAACTAAATTTGCCAGTAAGCTTGTTAGTTGCTCCACCGGGTTGATAGCTACCACTTCTGCTGACATGGCCCAAAGTTTAGCTAGCTGCTGAATTTTGTCCAGTTTGCCCTTTAGACTCAACACATTAGCTACCACATTCACTTTCCCTGGATGGTATAAGATTTGGAAGTCGTAGTCCTTCAAATATTCTATCCACCACCTCTGTCAAAGTTTAAGGTCATTCTGGGTGAAGATATACTTCAAACTTTGGTGGTCAGTGAAAACTTCAAACTGGGCTCCATAAAAGTTGTGTCTCCAAATCTTTAGGGCAAAAACCACTACTACCAGTTCCAAGTCATGGGTTGCATAATTTTGATCATGAATCTTCAATTGACAAGAGGCATAGGCCACCACCTTCCCCTCTTGCATAAGGACACATCCTAAGCCCAACCAAGATGCATCACTGAAGACTACAAATCCTTCATTACCATTCAACAGGGTCAAGATTAGTGCAGTTGTTAAACTCTTCTTTAGAGATTGGAAACTCTCCTCACACTTACTACTCCATTCAAACTTGACCCCCTTCCTTGTGAGTTTGGTCATTGGTGATGCTACTTAGGAATTTCCTATTGTACCCCGCTAAACCAAGGAAGCTTCTGCTATCAGTGATTGACTTAGGTTGTGGCCAATCAGTGACTGCTATCACTTTTTATGGATCCACTGCAATTCCAGCCTTTGAGACAATATGACCAAGGAAATTTACCTCCCTCATCCAAAAGTCACACTTTGAGAGCTTGGCGAATAGTTCGTGTTCTCTTAGAACTTAAATAGTCATAACCAGAATGTTCTTCATCAGGTGCTTCATCATGTTCTTCTTCATTATTTGAATAGACCAGAATGTCGTCCACAAATACGATAATAAACTTGTCTAGGTATGTGTGGAATACTATGTTCATGAGCGACATAAAGGCCGCTGGTGCATTTTATTGACCAAAAGGCATAACTAGAAACTCATAATGTCCATACCGAGTTCGGAAAGCCGTTTTCTATATGTCTAACTCCTTTACTCACAAATGGTGATAACCTGACCGTAAGTCTATCTTAGAAAACATTTCAGCTGTTTTTAGCTGATCAAAAAAGTCATCAATCCTCAGTAAGGGGTACCGATTCTTGACTATCATTTGATTGATTTTTCGATAGTCAATACACAGCCGAAGTGATCCATGTTTCTTATTTACAAAAGAATAGGGGCTCCCCAGGGTGAAGTACTTGGTCTGATGAAGCCTACCTGCAACAACTCTTCTAGTTGACTCTTTAACTCCTTGAGTTTTGCTGGAACCATACGGTATGGTGCTTTAGAAATTGGTGTTGTTCTAGGTGCTAAGTTAATGGCGAACTCCACTGCCCGCTTAGGAGATAAACTTAGAAGTTCTTCTAGAAATACACATATTCCCAAACTAAATCCTCCCCCTGAAGCCTGTGCCAGTGATGAGCTGGGCCAACACATTCTCTATGTTCGAATTTGACTGCATAGATCGGTTTGACTGTCTACGTGTGCCTGCCATCTGAAACATCGAACCATCATGGTTCATTATACGTTCTTATTTCAGTTTTGACTTAGGTTTATTAGCGAATGACTTTACCAATTAATAACACAACACAGTGGGAAAAGATAATTATTGAATTTTTCAAAAAGGTACTTGAGTCATAAAATGTGAGCTAGTGGGAAACCGGGCTCTGATACCACTTGTAATAACCATCCATTTTTTACGATATTGTGGGCCTTGCTGGACAGGTGTTACTCAAAATTTAACAAAACCAACCCTATAACGACCAGTCCGAACCGGACCGAGTGTTACTTAAAAGGTTACATGAATAATATGAAAGCAAATAAGCCTAGAATTTCTAACTCAAAAGAACTTATGTTTCAAATGACAATGTATGAAATAATTATCCCACAGTCTTGGACCGTTTCCCATAGAAAAGTAAAAAGAGAAGTCCGCTTATTATCTGTTCACCACCTGAGTTGGTAGAAGAACCACCATGTCATCTCTTAGTCTTTTGTTCCAGCTGCTAACCTGTGGAGCCAATTCTGCATTAGTGATTAACCACTACGCCGTATAATTAAATAAAAAAAGTCCATAAACTCCCTATTATTATCTATAATAATGGCTGTTGTGACCATTCGAGCATATCCATTTATTAGCTGATGGTTCAGTCTACCATGTCCATTAGTTGGCTGATGGGTCAGTCCATCATGCCCATTACCAGCTGGCAAGTCCAATCTGCCATGTCCGTTATCGGCTGGTGAGTCTAATCCACCATGTCCATTAGTTGGCTGATGGGTCAGTCCACCATATCCATCTATTAGCTGATGGGTCAGTCTACCATGTCCGTAAATGGCTGGCGAGTCCAATCCGCCATGTCCAATTTATTGTATTATGGCTGTCAGGTCCATTCTGACATGTCCATTATTGGATTATGAAGGGCATAGCTAGTGTCAGACTGAGTTAATTCCTTGACCCCGGTTGCACTGGGTGCATGGTGGTCGCATCTGGGCTCAGGCTAACCAGGTTGTCCACAAGGGAAAATGCAACATTTTAAATAATTTTACGGACCTGGATATTTCGAACTTGCAGCTGCGACCGATGATCCTAATGTGAACGAGGACATAAAATTCTACATAAGTATAATTTTTTTCGAGTAGAAATGCATGCAACTAAATGACTAATATATATATCACTATTAAATTTCAACAATATTAAATAATAAACTATTCATGTGATATAATCATTTAAATCCTATTTTAGATTAATAATGTAGATCATAATTAACACTTAACAAATAATAAAACAATTATCAAGTTATAAACAAATATTTAATTACTATTATTAGTATATTTTCCTTTGAGACGATAATTACTTAACCATAATCTTGATAATTTACTTTATGGTTTTAAATCTTTAATCGCTATCCTTATTCATAGCAATTTAGTTAAATCTGTTGTATGATTTAAATTATTTAAAATAATTTGTATTGTTCTAATTTAAAAATATTATTAATACAACTATTTTAAATTATTCAACTCAATCAAATTTTGAACTTTATTTATTTTCATTATGCTATTTAGGTACGACGCTAGTTGTTGTTACCCGACTATATTTTAATAACCCATTTTCTATATTACTGACTTGTTATTAAAATAATCACTTTATTTACCTAATATTAAATTTAATATGGTATAGGTAAAATCTTTATATTATTAATCATTTATAACCCTCCGATTTAATTTAATCGCTTGTTGTGTTCCAATTAATTATGAACTGTTTATCATTACCGAATAGTCAATTGTGCCATCATTCCAACCAACTAACTTTGTCCTATAGCATGCTGAGTCATTAACACTATTGCCAATCCTGTAGAGCCTCAAATTAGCTTCATACTGAGACCGTCTGCTACCACATTTGCCTTGCCCTCATCATACACTATGTCAATCTCATAGTTTGATAACAACTCTAACTATCTTCTCTATCTACTGGTCAAATCCTTCTACATGAAGATGCATTAGTCAAAAGTCTAAAAGGCATTCTATACAAGTAATGCCTCCATATTATGAGTGCGAATATAACTGCTGTGAGCTTTGGATCATGTGTAGGATAGTTACGATCATGCACCATGAGCTTACGAGATGCTAGGCAATAACCAAATCCTTTTGCATCAAAACATAACCTAGACCAATGCTTGAGGCATCTATGTAAACTACAAAATCTTTGTGTCCCTCTGGCAATGTGAGGACAAGTGCCGAAGTCAACCTATACTTCAGCATCCTAAAGCTTTGGTTACAATTCATCTTCCCATCTGAATTATTCCTCCTTTCTAATCAGTCATGTAAGAGGGGATGCTACAAAAGATAAACTCTATATGGAACGTCGATGGTATACAGCTATCTGTAGGATACTCTGAACCTTTGTAGGTGTCTTTGGCTATTCCCACTATACAATTGTTTCTATCCTGGCATGATCTACTGAGAAACCTGATACTGAGATGATATGGCCAAGAAAGTTCACCTCTAAGAGCCAAATAAAAACTTTCCTTACAACCTGTTCTTTCTCAGCATGTCCAACACAATCCTTCGATGTTGCTCATGCTCTACCCTAGACGAAGAGTATACCAGTATGTTCTCTACAAAGATGATCAACAACTGGTCCAAATATGGACTAGACGCTCTGTCCATCAAGTCCACAAATGCTGCTAGAGTATTGATTGTAACACCCTGATTTCGGTTCACTTAAGAATTGAGTCAGAAATGTTACAATCGAGTCGAGTCTTGTTTAAAGTTGTCGGTCGGTACGACTCGATCGATGCAATATATTGAAAAAACCCTCTTGGTGTCATGAAAATGGAAGACATTATTAAACAAGCATTAAAACACCTCAAATATAAGTTAAAATAAGAAAAGAAATAAATGCGCTAAGCTCGGGTGTGTGTACCATTTCTCTGTCCTTCCACCAAAGTCAACTTAGGATTTGCAATACCTACATATATGATATGAAAACTGTCAGTAACGAATGTGACTTGTCCAAAAAATAACTAATACAAACTGGTAAATGGGTATTCCATTACCCACAAAAACATATGAAACTTCAAGATTGCCACACACTGGGTGGTAAGTACACATACTTAAGCAATTGCCGGCTCGCATGCACTGCTCATAATCATAATCATACATACATACAGCGCTTACGCCCTCACACCTTCCGTATCACCTGTGACAGTACTCTACTGGCAAAAGGAATACTTAAGTTAGTGCCACATGTTCTGGAAATGCAGTGCATTACGCAGCACCATCATACACTGCACTACCTCATGGTTTGAAGGAGTACTAGTGTGATTCATACATATCTCCATACCACTCACTCTCTTATTCATGAAATCCATAAAAATACGCTTACTTATATAAAAAGCTTAGGAAAGAGGCTTATATCATAAATTTCTAGAGTTTAAGTTCGAAAACCAACAAGGGATCTCATCCCTGTAGTTTTATTAAACATGCGTAGAAAACACAGCTAAATAGCCCGACATTGGCGGGATGAAATAAAATGCCACCGGTGCTGTCCAACGTATAAAATATGATTAAACTCGACACTCAAGGAGTCAAGCAGAGAGGGAGAGAGTACTACAGACTCGTGGTTCAAGCTCCAAGAGTATCTGCACATCTACGAGGAGCTCGGACTCCGAAACCTACATCAGAACCCACTACTAAGTAAAATACTAATAACTCTATATGATGCATGCTTGTGGTGTGTGCTTATATCATCAATACATCCTAATTAAAAATCATGAATAAATAGATAGAAAATAAATACATAAAAACAATCAACATTTTAATCATAAAATAATAATATCATGTACTATATACATAACTGACTAAAAATGAGTAAATATTATATATACTCGTGTTAGTAATCATATAAACAATTAAATAAATAAATATATAATCATTCTATAAATAAATAACTAAATAAACAAACAATTATTTAATTTTAATTAATTATGAATAATAATAATATCATAGTAATCATTACAAAATACGTAATTAAATATAACTAAATAATAACATACACATACGAACAAATAAATAAACAAATAAATACATATACAATTTCGTAAACATAATAAGACGAATATTCATAAGTAAATATAATATTAATAATATCAAAAAATCATGTAAACATTCATCATATATGATACACATATACATAAAAATAAATAAATAATAACGAATAAATAATAATAATAAATAATAATACATAATAATACATAAAAATAAACAATAATAATAAAATAAATAAAATAATAAATAAAGAAAAATAATTATAACCTCCAATCATGCTAAATTATGTGAATATGTATCTAAACTAATATAAAGGTTCTCGAATTACCGAAAACGGTGCAAGAACGAATGAGAATGGTCCAAAATTGAGCTAAATCAGACCAAACTAAGCCGAACTAGACCAAATTGAAAGGGCTAAACTAACCACATCTGGGTTAATTGGAAAATGGGTTGAGTTGGTTAGGTTGATGGACACGGACATGGACATGGCTGGTGGACTTGAGCATGACCAGGCAACTTGGCTGCTGGCAGGTGGATGCAGTCCGGGGCAGGCGGACGATGACTGGGCAAACGGGTCAGCGGAGGGCCGCCGGTTCCCATTGCCGAAAAATGCTGATGGTGGTACGGTGGAGGCTGCCGTCGGTCATGTTCTAAAGAATGTCATGGCGGCTATGATCAATGGACTCCGATAGCTGGTTGGCAGAAAAACGACAAGAATGGGGGCGGATTGCCGACGGGTGCGGCAACATCGCCAGTGGCGATCACGGCCGTGACAATGGTTGATTTCAGTCCAAAACCGTAGATCTCGGGGAGGGGAAGCCGTCGTGGTGGTCGGATCAGCCAAAGGTGGCTTGCTGGCGCCGGAAAAAGCGCAAACGGTGGCGGCGGGGTGATGAATAGTAATAGAAAACTCGGTCGCCAACGACTACAGCGGCGCCGGTGGTCATGAGTGATACGAATGGAAAGCCGGTTGCAAGGTGGTCACGACCATACTGAATGGGTGGCCGGAGGAGGGCCAGGGTCTAGCCGGCGGCGACCCGAAATAGTAGCGGCGGTAATGGTGCAAAAGTTTGAAAATCATGAAAAATCTGTTGGGTGGAAGATAGGGTTGAGTAGATGGCCTAGATCTTGCCACGTGGCACGATCGGGAACTCCGACAACTCATTGCCTAGTGGGCCCCACCTATGGGTATAGGCAATATACATATGGACGGAAAACTCAGATCGAGCCCGTCCAAAGTCAAAATTGATTTGAGTTCTAAAAGTGACTCTATAGGTAGGAATCAAGGCAAAAAGGCTAAATGGGCCTCGAACCCTGAACTCGATCAGGCTGGGCCCATAGGGGCAATGTCCAGTGATCTTAAATTCCTATGCTGCATGCAAATGAATTACCTAGAAAATCCCTAACGAATACTAAATGCTACAATGGCCTTGATCTAGGCCTAAAATTCAAGCTAACTCATAAAAATCATATGTATACCTCGGGTATACACTGATAGCTCATGATCTACTGTATCATAACTGAAACTATCATATGCATGTCGGGTATACTCAACCTCAATAACATGCCCATATGGCCATCTGGGCCTCATACTCATACTGAAAAAACTGTTTTGGCTCAAGCTCGCTTGAATTGATTCAAGACTGTCCGAACTGGACAAAACTAAAATCGGCTAAAACCGTAACCTATAAATGGGTTTTACATTGACAATCCAAAAGGCATGACCAAAAACTCGTAGTGACCATATCTGGTCTTCAATGCACTCTTCAGGATGCCTTATGATCTAATCTTCAACTGTTAGTATCTTAACCTCAAATCGATCTTCGAGAAGACGACTACTAAGAACAATTGGTCAAATAGATAAACAAGTGAGGAAGAGGGTATATATTCTTAATAGTTGCATGATTTACCATCCTGTGATCGACGCATAAACACATGCTTCCATCCTTCTTCCACACAAATAGCACTAGTGCACCCTATGGAGATACATTTGGTCTGATGAATCCTTGATCCAACACTGCTTATAACTATTCCTTGAGCTCAAAAGGTGCCATTCTGTTGGGAGCTCTAGAGATCAGTGTTGTGCTTGACATCAACTCAATGGCAAGATCATTTGCTTTGTCTAGCGGCAATCCCGTAATCTAATGTAGAAATACATCAAGAAATTCTCTGACCACTGAAATTTCTTCAATGTTCAGTATATCCCTTGAACCACTTTTCTTAGCCAGCACTAATGCTGCCATTATTAATTCACTGCCTCGGTCTGCCTATAATGACCCACCCATTCTGAGATATGAGCTAAGTGTTATTATATAAAATTAAGTGTCTCATAAATTAATTTTTTATTAATTTTAAAGATTTTAAATAAACCCATGAGTTAAATTTTAATATAACAATTACTTGGAATAATCTAAGCCCCATGAACCAAACCGAAATCCCACTACTATGCAAACAATCTAGAAATATAATAACAAATAAGAAAATTCAAAAGACAAATAACACAATCCTCCAGCTCTCCCGACTCTACCCATCCTTCCATACTGTAATGACCCCGCCCAAACCGGACCTGGTGTTACCTAAAAATATAATTGATGTAACAATAACATTCTAGAACATGATTAATAATAGAACCATAAGTCTAGAATTTATGAAGCATGAAATAAATAAAACATGTTCTGATAGCATATGACAATATATAAAATAACCGTCCTACAGTCTCGGACCGTTTCCCTATAACCACATTTATAACACAAGAAAAATAAAAGGAACTCCAATTTATTATCAATTCACCAAACTTGGGTTGGTAAAAGATTCACCAACACACTTTTATTCTTCAGTCCAAAGTTGTTCACCTATGGAGGCAATTCCGCATTAGCAATAAAATAACTAAGTTGCATAATTAAATAAAACAAGTCAATATAATCCTGATTATTATTTCACGAGTCTTTTAGTGATTATGAGCCTATGTTGAGCTCTTAATATGCTGGGAGGGGTGGCCACCCCATCCAGGTACCATCCCATGCATGTGCACACATGTTATGAGGCCTACAACCTGTAGTTACCGATATTTGCCATTGACTCACCCTCTCGGTATCCCAAGTGCAAAATGAGCCTTCTTATGCCACGGTGTACTGTTTAATCTTTTAGGGGGTGCTGCCTTGTGCCAATTGAGTTGACCATAGTTGCATTCCAGCGCATGGTGGCCATATACTTAAGTCAGCCAAGACTCCCACATAGTAAGTTTAAAAGGTGCAGCCTCGTGTCTGACTAAGTCAATTCCTTAACCCCGATTACGTTCCAGCGCATGGTGGTCAAATCTGGGCTCAGACCGACCAGGGCTGCGAACAAGGAAAAATACAACATTTCAAATAATTATAGGGATCTGGATAGTTCATAAGTGAACTCGCAACCGCGACCAACAATCCTAATTTAAACGAGAACATAAAATTATACATAAGTATAATTTTATTCGAGTAGAAACGCATGCAACTAAATGACTAATAGATATCATGATTAAAATTCAACAACATTAAATATTAAATTATTCATGTGACATAATCATTTAAACCCTACTTTTACATTTTAAATTAATTATCTAAATCATAACTAACACTTAACAAGTAATAAAATAATTATTAACTTATAAACAAATATATAATTACTATTATTAGTATATTTTCTTTTGAGATAATAATTACTTAACCACGGTTTTGATAATTTAGTTTACAGTTTTAAATCTTTATTTAATTAGGTCGTTTGATTAAATTATTTAAAATAATTTGTATTACCCTAATTTAAAGATATTACAATACAATTATTTTAAATTATTCAACTCAATAAAGTTTTAAACTTTATTTATTTTCATTAGGTTATTTAGGTTCAACGTTTGTGATTTGTTACCCGATTATAATTTACTAACCTATTTTTTACCTTACTGACTCGTTATTAAAATTATCACTTAATTTACCTAATATTAAATTTAAGATGGTAAAGGTAAAATCTTTATTTTATTAATTACTTATAATCCTCCAATTTAATTTAATCGCTTGTAGTATGCCGATTAATTATTTATTGTTTATCATTACCGTATTTTTTATTACTCACAGTGATTTCGTACAATAATTAATTAGTTTAGTAACTTTACCTATAACACATTAAAATGATTATTTTTAAAGATTTATTACGAGTTAGTATTATTTTTCTAACTCGAGTAGGTATCGAGTCAACCCATATTTACAAAACTACCATCTTCTTCCCCAACGCCCTCTTCTCTAAACTCCATACTTGCGCACAAAAAACAGACTTATCCTTCTTCTCGTGGCCTCAAGACCACTTCTTTCTTGCACCTTGCTCCAATTCAAAGGTTCAGCAACCTTAGGCTGGCCTCAAAACAGTAAGGATCAGCCACGTTTGGATGTTGCAGGGAGTATGGTTGTTCTCCCCACTTTTGCACATCGCTGCTATGAATTCCAGCGTGAAGGTCATCCATTGTGGCCTGTACCGGCGGCCTGAACTGCTGTAATGGATCCCTTATGTTGTCGACGAAGAACACACCCTATGAATCTGCCATGGCAGCGTCTGTTTCAGATGAATGCTGCCATCTCCACCACTCCTCACAACTCCACCCATAACCAAGTGTAATACCGCCACCCATCGACAACAAGGGTCTAGGTGAGCCATCCCTTCGACCCAGCAGCCAAAGAGGTCATCGGGGTTGTGAGGGCTACCTTGCAAACTTTGTTTACAGTCACCCATCTTGCCAACATTTCAGCCTCGTCGACCATGGCGGAATTTCAGTTTCTAGTTTAGTTTAGTTTATTTATTGTTGATTTAAGACTTTAATTCTCATGTTTATCAACCTTATTATTAATGAAAAAGAAATATGAATGCATGAAAATTAAGAATAAGGAGCTAGGAAGGATACCCAAGCAAGGAAGAAGTCGGCTTTGGAAGAGGAGGAAATTAGAGAATAAGGTGAAGATGACGCCCCCTCACAAAATATAAAATAAAAATGACGGCTAGGATATGTGGAAACACCCCAACACCATATTTATTTAACCGAGCAATAGGGTAAATAATAAAATATATTAATTAACCTGGTGGAGAATATAATGTAAATAATAATAAAAATTCTTCAACGTTCGATCATTCCTAGACCGAGTAAAATATTTCATTTTATTTTATTATTATTTTTTTGACAGTCTTTACACATACTCACACTTGTGATGGAAATTCTATGTTAATGATAAAAATACTAAGTTATATAATTAAAAGAAACAAGTTAATATATTCGACAACATATGAATTTGAATCTTTTAGTGATTATAAGCCTATCCCGAGCTCTTATTATGCAGGGACGCACATCCACCCAATCCAGAAACAATCCCATGTATGCGCGCACATGCTATGTGGCCCACGGCTTGTAGTTACCGATATTTTCCATTGACGCACCCTCTCGATATCCCAAGTGCATAATGAGTCGTCTTATGCCACTACACTGTGTCACCCCTTTTGGCATGGGGATAGGTAGTTAATCATTCAAAAGTTTAAGGGTGATGCCCTATGTCGAACTGACTCAATTCTTTGACCCTGGTTGCGCTCGGCGGATGGTGATTGAATGTGGGCTTAGGCCAACCAAGGCTCTAAAATAAAAATATATAACATTTCGAGTAATTATATGAACTTGAAATCGTGATGAGGCACCCACAACTAGGACGCACAATCCTAATATGAAAGAAACTATCAAGTTGATGTTTTATTTACCACCAACAGAATTTTCCTTTTATATAGAAGAATATATGAGAAATTCAAGAAGCTAATACATTAAATTTTATATAAAAAAATGTAATTGTTCATAACTGTATCATTTGCGTGATAACAAAAAGTAAAAACAACTTACTATTGAATTAATACGATTTGGTGTCAAAGCGCACTCCCAACTTCCGAATCCCAAAAATTAAATAAATAAAATTTATTTGAAACCATCTATAAATATCATCGTACTGATATGCTAAATGTCATAATTGATAAGTTATGATATTTATTCTTAAGAATTAATTTAATTAAATATTATTTATGGTTTGTTATAAGATTTACAAAACCCTAAATAAAATAACCTAATTATTATTATTATTTTGGGGTTTTACAATCTATTCAGCTTGGA
>JAURVB010004930.1:0-42280 GCA_033002965.1 Piper betle
ATTCTCTTATTTTATAAATGTGGCTATGGGAAACGGTCCGAGACTATGGGACAGTTATTTTATATTTTAGTGAACATGATTTATTGTTATGATTTACATTATATATTATGGGACTTATTCGCTGTATTTCAATTCATGTTCTGGAATGTTACATTTACATTACCTATATTTTTAAGTAACACCGAGTCCGGGTCGAGCGGGTTGTTACAATCGGTATGGTTGTGACCATCTCATGGCCGGCTACTAGTCCATACCCACCATCTCCATTGGAGCCGCCGAAATATCCACCGGCGATAGTGCTTTCAATGTCATTTTCCGCCACCACCGCCACTCTTTTGAGCCATTTTCTGGCACCGACAAGCCTCCTACGGCCGATTCGACTACCACACATCTTCATCTTCCCCCTATCTACATTTTTAGGCCATCTACAAACATCGCCGCGGCTGTGATTGCCGCTGCAGTGTCCCCGCACCAACTAGTGATACGCCCCTTTCTTGCTATTTTTCGGCCAGCAAGTAGCCAGATTCAGCAGATCATCATCACCACAAGCTTTGCCTTGACGCCGCCTTTCGATCCCGACTACCGGTGACCCTAGTAGCGCTGCTATTGGCATTCTCCGACAACAGTCACTACCACACTCTGTCCGGCCCGTTTGCTTGTTTGCCCAGTTCACGATCTGCCTGCCCGCGACTCCATCCACCTGCCAAAGTTTGTGTCCTTGTGATCGTGCCCGAGTTTGCCAGTCCAAGCCCGTGTCCATTTCCACTAGCCCATCAGTTAACCCAGATAGAGTCGTTTTAGTTCAATTTGGTCTAGATCAACTCAGATCAGTCCGGTTCAGCTCATTTTTAGACCATTTTCATCCGTTCTTGCACCATTTTCAGTAATTCGGGAACATATATTTTAGTTTAGATGCATATTCACATGATTTAACATGATTGGATGATATGATGATTTTTCTTTATTTATTGTTTTATTTATTTTTATTTTTTATTATTTTTTTATTTTTATTTATATGTTTATCTATATGATTCATGTTTACACAATTATTAATTATTATTATTATATTTACTTATTAATGTTAGTCTTTTTATGTTTACGTATTATATAATGATCACTATGATATTATTTTTATTCGTGTTTAAGTAAAATTAAATATTTATTTATTTATAGAATTATTATGTATATATTTATTTACTTGTTCATATGATTACTAAAACGATTAAAAATAATATTTACTCGGGTTTAGCTATTTACGTGTATAGTATACAATATTATTATTTTATGATTAGTTTATTGATTGTTTTATTTATTTATTATCTTCTATTTATTCATGATTGTATGTACTTATTTATTTGTTATCTTTCATTAGTTATTCTCTTTATTATGTTTCGATTTGCATGTTCTGTGTTTAGCGGTATGTTTATTTAGTATAGTTTTTTTATTAAGATGCATTGATGATATGTGTACACACCACAAGAATGCATTAGGTAGGGATGTTAGTATTTTACTTAGTAGTGGGTTCCAATGTGGGTTTTGGAGTCCGAGCTCGCCGTAGATGTGCAAATATGCTTGAAGCTTGGACCATTGTCCATAGGACTCTTCCTCTCTGCTTGACTCATTACGATTCCAGTTTAATCGTGTTTTATATGCAGGATGGCATCAACGGCATTTTACTTTCGTAATGTAGTACATTTTTGGAAATAGTGTTTAAAACCCCATTTTTTGGTTAGTGTTTTGCCCGATTTTAATTTTGTCCAATTCAGCCATATGAGCATGTTGTTAAGGTTGAGTATACCCGACATGCACATGATAGTTTTTGTTATGATACAATATAGCATGAGATATCAGTGTATACGCGAGGTTTACATATGATTTTTTATGAGTTAGTCAGGATTTTAAGACTAGATCTAGGTCAAAGCAGTGCTTAGTAACTATTTCATATTTTCTATGTATTTCATTTGCATGCAGGATTGGAATTGCAGATCAATAGATTGTGTCCCTGTGGGCCCAACTTGATTTAGTTTAGGTTCGAGGCCCATTTACTCTTCTTGCCTCTATTCCCACCTATAGAGTCAATTTCAGGACTCGTGTTAGTTTCGAATTTGGACGGTCTCGATCCAAGATTTCCATCTATGTATAATTGCATATACCCACTAGGTAAGACGCTCAGATCGTTCTAGGTGGCAAAATCTAAGCTGTCCACTTAAAACTTGGCTGTAACAACCCGCCCGAACCGGACCGGGTGTTACTTAAAAATATAGTTAATGTAAATATAACATTCTAGAACATGAATTTAAATACAACAAATAAGTCTCCCAACATATAATATAAATCATAACAGTAAATCATGTTCTCTAAAATATACAATAACTGTCTCACAGTCTCGGACTGTTTCCCATAGCCACATTTATAACACAAGAGAATAATAAGGAAGTCCAATTTTTATTATCGATTAACCATACCTAGGTTGGTAAAAGAACCACCAACCACACTTCTATTCTTCAGTCCAATGCTGCTCACCTGTGGAGGCAATTCCGCGTTAAGGATAAAACCACTAAGCCGCATAATTAAATGAAACAAGTCAATATAATCCCTATTATCATTTCACTCATTTTTAATATTATTATTACACAAGTCTTTAGTAATTATCTCTCAGGTTATTATGAGATTAGTAATTTGTCTCTCAGGTCATTATGAGATTAGAAAAAGTCGTCTCCCAGGTCAACCTCTCTGGCTACTCGGTCGAAGGGTGGTATCGCCTTGTCCCTGGGTTCCGATGGGTGGAAGAATTTCAGTGGTTATGGGTGAAGTTGTTGTGTGCGACGCTGTGGGAGATTCCAGATGTCCAAGCCAGTTTGCTGGCCAAAGACTCATGCTGTGCATGCTCACAGTGCTTGGCCTTGATGTTGGGTTGTCGTGTAGGGAGAAGGGAAGTGTTCCCGGCAGTGCTGCTGGCCGGAAGGAGTGTACCTTGTAGTCCTGGCTGTGATGCTGGCCAAGAGTCGCTCGCCTTGGTGCAGAACGGAGTTTGGCATGGATAATTACTGTAAAGCAAAAGCTTTATGCTTCCACTTAGATTGGTAGGGAAGGGAGTGAAGGACGTGGTCTGGTTTTGGGTTGAAGAGGAAGAAATCAGGCCTGGTTTGGTGCAGGAAGTCGCCATGGATAGCTGCTGTAAAACATGGACGTTAGACTTCATCTTTGCCTGTTTTTATGTTGTTGTTGATGTCTTGTTGGGATGTTTATATGGTTGTTCAATTGGGTTGCTGGGGAATTGAAGAAGGACGTGACCAGTGGTGGTGCTAAGGTCTGGTCAGGTGCAAAGAAGAAAGTAGGAGAAGAGAAAATGGCCTTGGGGAAGAAGAAGAAGAAGAAGAAGATGGTAGTTTTGTAAATATGGGTTGACTCGATACCGACTCGAGTTAAAAATAAAACTAACTCGTAATAAATCATTAAAAATAATTATTCTAATGGGTTATGGGTTAAAGATAATAAACTAACTAATTATTGGACGAAATCGATATGGACATAAGTAATAAAAATACGGTAATGATAAATGGTAGATAATTAATTAGCACACAACAAGCGATTAAATTAAATCGGACAGTGATAAGTAATTAATAAAATAAAGATTTTACCTTTACCATATTAAATTTAATATTAGGTAAATAAAGTGATTATTTTAATAACGAGTCAGTAATATAGAAAATGGGTTATTAAACTATAGTTGGGTAGCAATCACTTGCATCGAACCTAAATAGCATAATGAAAATAAATAAAGTTCGAAATTTTATTGAGTCGAATAATTTAAAATAATTATATTAATAATATTTTTAAATTAGAATAATACAAATTATTTTAAATAAATTTAATCGAACAACTTATTTAACTAAATTAGCTATGAACAAAGATAGCGATTAAAGATTTAAAGCCGTAAACTAAATTATCAAGATTGTGGTTAAGTAATTATCGTCTCAAAGGAAAATATACTAATAATATTAATTAGATATTTGTTTATAAGTTGATAATTATTTTATTATTTGTTAAGTGTTAATTATGATCTAGATTAATTAATGTCAAGTAGGATTTAAATGATTATATCACATGAATAGTTTAATATTTAATATTGTTGAAATTTAATAGTGATATATATATTAGTCATTTAGTTGCATGCATTTCTACTCGAATAAAATTATACTTATGTATAATTTTATGTCCTCGTTCAGATTAGGATCATTGGTCGCAGCTGCAAGTTCGAAATATCCAGGTCCGTATAATTATTTAAAATATTGTATTTTCCCTTGTGGACAACCTGGTCAGCCTGAGCCCAGATTCGACCACCATGCACCGAGTGCAACCGGGGTCAAGGAATTGACTCAGTCCGACACGGGCTACACTCTTCATAATCCAATAATGGACATGTCAGAATGGACTTGACAGCCATAGCATAATAAATTGGACATGGCAGATTGGACTCGCCAGCTAATTACGAACATGGTGGATTAGACTCACCAGCCGATAACGGACATGGCGGATTGGACTCGCCAGCCGGTAATGGACATGATGGACTGACCAATCAGCCAATAAGTTGGACATGGCGGATTGGACTTGCCAGCCAATTACGGACATGGTGGATTGGACTCACCAGCCGATAACGGACATGGCGGATTGGACTCGCCAGTCGGTAATGGACATGATGGACTGACCCATCAGCCAATAAATTGAACATGGCGGATTGGACTCGCCAGCCAATTACGGACATGGTGGATTGGACTCACCAGCCGATAACGGACATGGCGGATTGGACTTGCCAGCCGGTAATGGACATGATGGACTGACCCATCAGCCAATAAATTGGACATGGCGGATTGGACTCGCCAGCCAATTACGGACATGGTGGATTGGACTCACTAGCCGATAACGGACATGGCGGATTGGACTCGCCAGCCGGTAATGGACATGATGGACTGACCCATCAGCCAATAAATTGGACATGGCGGATTGGACTCGCCAGCCAATTACGGACATGGTGGATTGGACTCACCAGCCGATAACGGACATGGCGGATTGGACTCGCCAGCCGGTAATGGACATGATGGACTGACCCATCAGCCAATAATGACATGGGGATGACCATCGCAATATGGACATGGTGGACTGACCCATCAGCCAACTAATGGACATGGTGGACTGAACCATCAGCTAATAAATGGACATGTTGGAATGGTCACAACAGCCAATATTATAGATAATGATAGGGAGTTTATGGACTTGTTTTATTTAATTATACAGCTTAGTGTTTAATCACTAACGCGGAATTGCCTCCGCAGGTTAGCAGCTGGAACTAAAGACTAAGAGACGACAGGGTGGTTCTTCTACCAACTCAGGTGGTGAACAGATAATAAGCGGACTTCTCTTTTTACTTTTCTTGTGTTATAAATGTGGCTATGGGAAACGGTCCAAGACTGTGGGATAATTATTTCATACATTGTCATTTGAAACATAAGTTCTTTTGAGTTAGAAATGCTAGACTTATTTGCTTTCATATTATTCATGTAACCTTTTAAGTAACACCCGGTCCGGTTAGGACTGGTCGTTATAGGGTTGGTTTTGTTAAATTTTGAGTAACACCTGGCCAGCAAGGCCCACAATATCGTGAAACATGGCGGGTCGTTACAGGTGGTATCAGAGCCTGGTTTCCCACTAGCTCACATTTTATGACTCAAGTACCTTGTTGAAAAGTCCAATAATTATCTTTTCCCACTGTGTTGTGTTATTAATTAACAAATTCATTCGCTAATAAACCTAAGTCATAACTGAAACAAGAACGTATTAATGAACCATGATGGTTCGATGTTTCAGATGGCAGGCACACGTAGACAGTCAAGCCGATCTGCGCAGTCAAATTCGAACACAGAGAATGTGTTGGCCCAGATCCTGACGGCCATACAGGGACTAGCGCAGGCTTCAGAAAATACAAATTCTGTGGTTCAGAATATTGTTCAGCGGTTACCGGGAGTGGTAGCAGGGAATGGAGCCTCAAACTTGGCAGCGGGTCCCAGAATCACCCTAGATGGTGGTCAGGGGAGTGCCCAAGAGCGGGCAGCAGCGAGTCCCAGAATCACCCAGATGGTGGTCAGGGGAGTGCCCAAGGGTGGGCAGGGTTAGTAGACCCGGGCGAGCAAGGGGAGCGTCCAAACCCAGTGCCACCGGTAGTCCGACCAGTGCCGCCAGCTGTTGATGATAGTGACCGTTACACTGTGGAAAAGTTCAGGAAGAATGGAGCTGAACTATTTGTTGGAGGGATCGATCCAATGAAGACGGAGAGCTGGATTGACATTACTGAAAAAGCGTTTAGAGCTCTGTCGGTGCCCCACCGCCATCAAGTGAGATTGGCAACATGCATGCTTCAAGAGGAAGCATCTTACTGGTGGAAATCCATGGAAAAAAACCACCTTCCATCGACGTGAGATTTCTTCCATCACGTGGGCGGAATTTGTGGCAGCTTTCAATGGACAATATTTTCCAGAGCCCGTTGTCCAGAAGAAAGCACTAGCATTCGCTAATTTGGTTCAGGGGGAGGATTCAGTCCGGGAATATGTGTATTCCTAGAAGAACTTCCAGGGTTACCTCCTAAGCGGGCAGTGGAGTTCGCCATTGACTTAGCACCTGGAACAACACCAATTTCTAAAGCACCATACCGTATGGCTCCAGCAGAACTCAAGGAGTTAAAGAGTCAACTAGAAGAGTTGTTGCAGGTAGGCTTCATCAGACCAAGTACTTCACCCTGGGGAGCCCCTGTTCTTTTTGTGAAGAAGAAAGATGGATCACTTCGGCTGTGTATTGACTATCGAAAAATCAATCAAGTGACAGTCAAGAATCGGTACCCCTTACCGAGGATTGATGACTTGTTTGATCAGCTAAAAACAGCCGGAATATTTTCTAAGATAGACTTGCGGTCTGGTTATCACCAGTTGTGAGTAAAGGAGTTAGACATACAGAAAATGGCTTTCCAAACTCGGTATGGACATTATGAGTTTCTGGTTATGCCTTTTGGTCTAACAAATGCACCAGCGGCCTTTATGTCACTCATGAACACAGTATTCCACACATACCTGGACAAGTTTATTATCGTATTTGTGGATGACATTCTGGTCTATTCAAATAATGAAGAAGAGCATGTGAAGCACCTGTCTATTACTCTTCAAGTTCTGAGAGAACATCAACTGTTCGCCAAGCTCTCAAAGTGTGACTTCTGGATGAGGGAGGTAAATTTCCTTGGTCATATTGTCTCAAAGGCTGGAATTGTAGTGGATCCATCAAAAGTGAAAGCAGTCACTGATTGGCCACAACCTAAGTCAGTCACTGATATCAGAAGCTTCCTTGGTTTAGCGGGTTACTATAGGAAATTCATTAAAGACTTCTCCTTAGTAGCATCGCCGATGACCAAACTCACAAGGAAGGGGGTCAAGTTTGAATGGAGTAGTAAGTGTGAGGAGAGTTTCCAGTCTCTAAAGAAGAGTTTAACAACTGCACCAGTCTTGACCCTGCCAAATGGTAATGAAGGATTCGTAGTCTTCAGTGATGCGTCTCGGTTGGGTTTAGGATGCGTCCTTATGCAAGAAGGTAAGGTGGTGGCCTATGCCTCTCGTCAATTGAAGATTCATGAGCAAAATTATGCAACCCATGACTTGGAACTGGCAGCAGTGGTTTTTGCCCTGAAGATTTGGAGACACTACTTGTATGGAGCCCAGTTCGAAGTCTTCACTGACCACCAGAGTTTGAAGTATATCTTCACCCAGAATGACCTTAACCTTCGACAGAGGCGGTGGATAGAATATTTGAAGGACTACGACTTCCAAATCTTATACCATCCAGGGAAAGCGAATGTGGTAGCCGACGCGTTGAGTCGGAAGGGCAAAGTGGACAAAAGTCAGTAGCTAGCTAGACTTTGGGCCATGCTAGCAAAAGTGGTAGCTATCAAACCGGTGGAGCAACTAACAGGCTTACTGGCAAATTTGGTTGTTTCCAATGATTTAGTTGATCGTGTTAAGCTAGCACAAATAGGTGATGAGGAGTTGATACTCGAAGGAAGGACCTAGAGTTCCAAGTTGGGGAGTTTGTGTACCTAAAGGCATCTCCTACGAAGGGGGTGATCAGATTTAAAATATCAGGGAAGTTGACGCCAAGATTCATAGGACCGTTCCCAATCCTGGATCGAGTTGGGAATTGTGCATATAGATTAGCATTGCCACCAAGCCTAGCTAGAGTACACAATGTTTTCCATGTGTCAATGCTAAAGAAATATGTACGGGATGAGGATCATATCATCACAAATTTTGAAGACTTAGAGCTACAATCAAATTTAACCTAGGAAGAAAAGCCGATCCGCTTCCTGGCAAGAGAAATAAAGACAGTCAGGAAACTGTAATATTGGAAAATCGGGTCAGAGGAAATACTGGGAGACTGAACTAGAAATACCACCTGTTTGTAACATAGGAGCTTTATATTGTAGTAGCATGAATTGATCCCGAAGAAAAATAAATAAAGTTAATCATAACTTGTTTTGTTGCTTGTTATGATATTTCGGGGACGAAATATTTCCAAGCTGGGGAGATTGTAAAGACTGTGGAAAAAAATGGAAAAATAAAATTTAATATATTCAACTCGGTCCGGAAAGGACCAAACATGTTACATTCTTTACCCGGTTTATTCTAGCTGGTTAATTATTATATTTTATTATTTACCCATTTTATTATTTGTCTGGTTACCCGGTTAAGTGAAATACAGGTGTTTTCACATACCCTAGCCGTCATTTTCATTTTTATAAATTTTGAAAGATGACGTCATTTTTCACATACGGGTGCAGGGGCGTTTTCCTCACCTTAGCTGCCTACTTCTCCTCTTCCTTGCTGGTGTTTCTTCCTTGCTTAGGTATCTTTCCTATCTCCCTCTTTGTAAAGACCGTGGAAAAAAGTTATTTATTTTAATATATTTGACTCGGGCAGGGAATGATCGAATGTTAGAGAATTAATATTAATTATATTATATTCTCTACCCAGTTAAATATTTTATTCTTTACCCGGTTACCCGGTTAAAGGAATAAAAAACAGGTGTTGGTGTTCACATACCCTAGCCATTTTTGGTGAAGGGACGTCATTTTTCATTTTATAAATTGTGAGGGGGCGTCGTCATTACGCTCTCATCTTCTTCTCCTCTTCCTTACCGGAGCCGGCATCTTCCTTGCTTGGGTAACCTTCCTATCTTCCTCTTCTTAATTTTCATGCATTCATATGTCTTTTTAATTGATAATAAGCTTGATAATCATGAGAAATCAAGTCTGAAATAAAAAATGAACAACAAGAACTAAACTGAAAACTGGAATCCCGTCCATGGCCGAGTAGTCTGAAATTTTGGCAAGATGGGCGACCGTAAAAACGTTTGCAAGGCATTCCCTCACAACCCCGACGTCCTCTCTTGCTGCTGGGTCGAAGGGAGGGCTCGCCATGTCCCTGGTTTCCAAGTGGTGGCGGAATTACAGCTGGTTATGGGCGGAGTTGTAGGGAGCAGCGCTGTGGAGGAATTCCAGACATCTATACCAGTTCGCCGGCCAAGGCTCACGCCGTGCATGCTCACAGCGCTTGGCCTTGACGTTGGGTTGTCGTGCAGGGAGAAGGGAAGAGTTTCCGGTGGTGCTGCTGGCCGGAAGGAGTTCAATTTGCAGTCCCGGCGGTGCTGCTGGCCAGGAGTCGCGCCTTGGTGCAGAACAGAGTGGGACGTGGATAGTTGCTGAAAGGCACGAGCTTTAGGCTTCCAATTGGATTGCTAGGGAAGGGAAGCAGTTAGGGAAGGAAGTGATCTGGTTTTGGGTTGAAGAAGAAGATGCCAAGACTGGCTTTTGGGTGCAGGAAGGTCGCCTTGGATAGCTGCTGTAAAACGTGGACGTTAGGCTTCATCTTTGGCTGTTTTAATTCATTGTTGATGCTTGATTAGGATGTTTAGATGGTTGTTCAATTAGGTTGCATAGGGAAGAAGAAGAAGGGTGTGATCTGAGTTGTGCCAAGGACAAAGCTGGATGAAGAGGTGGGCCGACGAGGAAGAAGAAGAAGAAGAAGAAACTAACGGTGGCAAATCTGTAAATACTGGTTGACTCGATACCGACTAGTTAAAAATAATACGAACTCGTAATAAATGTTTAACAATAATTATTTTAATGGGTTATGGGTTAAAGTTACTAAACTAATTAATTATTAGACGAAATCGACATTTACATAAGTAATAAAAATACGGTAATGATAAACGGTCGATAATTAATCGGCACACAACAAGCGATTAAATTAAATCGGACAGTGATAAGTAAGTAATAAAATAAAGATTTTACCTTTACCATACTAAATTTAATATTAGGTAAATAAAGTGATTATTTTAATATCGAGCCAATAATATAGAAAATAAGTTATTAAACTAAAGTCAGGTAGCAATCACTAGCATCGAACCTAAATAGCATAATGAAAATAAATAAACTTCGAAATTTTAATGAGTCGAATAATTTAAAATAATTATATTAATATTATTTTAAAATTAGAATAATAAAAATTATTTTAAATAATTTAATCGTACAACTTATTTAACTAAATTTCTATGAATAACGATAGCGATTAAAGATTTGAAAACCTTAAACTAAATTATCAAGATTGTGGTTAAGTAATTATCGTCTTAATGGAAAATATACTAATAATAGTAATTAAATATTTGTTTATAACTTGATAATTGTTTTATTATTTGTTAAGTGTTAATTATGAATTAGATTATTAATGCAAAGTAGGATTTAAATGATTATATCACATGAATAGTTTAATATTTAATATTGTTGAAATTTAATAGGGATATATATTAGTTATTTAGTTGCATGCATTTCTACTCGAATAAAATTATACATATGTATAATTTCATGTCCTCGTTCAGATTAGGATCATTGGTCGCAGCTGTAAGTTTGAAATATCCAGGTCCGTATAATTATTTAAAATGTTGTATTTTCCCTTGTGGACAACCTGGTCAGCTTGAGCCCAGATGGGATGACCATGCACCAAGTGCAACTGGGGTCAAGGAATTGACTCAGTCGGACACGGGCTACGCCCTTCATAATCAAATAATGGACATGATGAATTAACCCATCAGCCAATAAATTGGACACGAAATAGTGGACTCGCTAACTAATTCCGGAAATGGTGGATTGGACTCACTAGCCGATAACGGACATGGTGGATTGGACTCGCCAGCCGGTAATGGACATGATGGATTGACCCATCAGCCAATAAATTGGACATGGCGGATTGGACCCGCCAGCCAATTACGGACATTGGTGGATTGGACTCACCAGCCAATAACGGACATGGCTGATTGGACTAGCCAGCCGGTAATGGACATGATGGACTTACCCATCAGCCAATAAATTGGACATGGCGGATTGGACTCGCTAGCAAATTTCGGACATGGTGGATTGGACTCACTAGCCGATAACGAACATGGCGGATTGGACTCGCCCGCCGATAATAGACATGATGGACTGACACCCATCAGCCAATAAATTGGATATGGCGGATTGGACACGGTGGACTGACCCATTTGCCAAAAGATGGACATGATTGATTGACCCATCAGGCCAACTAAAGCACATGGTGGATTGGACTCACTAGCCGATAACGAACATGGCAGATTGGACTCGCTAGCCGGTAATGGACGTGATGGACTGACCCATTAGCCAATAGATGGGCATGGCGGACTGACCCATCAGCCAACTATTGGACATGGTGGACTGAACCATCAGCTAATAAATGGACATGTTGGAATAGTCACAACAACCATTATTATAGATAATGATAGGGAGTTTATGGACTTGTTTTATTTAATTATACGGCTTAGTGGTTAATCACTAACGTAGAATTGCCTCCGCAGGTTAGCAGCTGGAACTAAAGACTAAGAGACGACAGGGTGGTTCTTATACCAACTCAGGTGGGGAACAGATAATAAGCGGACTTCTCTTTTTACTTTTCTTGTGTTATAAATTTGGCAATGGGAAATGGTCCAAGACTGTGGGATAACTACTTCACGAATTGTCATTTGAAACATAAGTTCTTTTGAGTTAGAAATGCTAAATTTATTTGCTTCCATATTATTCATGTAACCTTTTAAGTAACACGCGGTCCGGTTAGGACGTGTCATTATAGGGTTGGTTTTGTTAAATTCTGCGTAACACTTGGCCAGCAAGGCCCACAATATTATGAAAAATGGTGGGGTGTTACGCTCTTCTTCATTTTCTTGCGTTCATATGTCTTTTTAATTGATAATAAGCTTGATAAACATGGGAATTATAGTCTGAAATCAACAATAACAACTAAAACTAAATTGGAAAATGGAATTTCGGCATGGCTGACTTGTCTGAAGTTGGGCAATGATGGGCGACTGTAAACAAAGATTTCAAGGACTAATAATTGGGTTGCTGGGGAATTGAAGAAGGACGTGACCAGTGGTGGTGTAAAGGTCTGGTCAGGTGCAAAGAAGAAGGTAGTAGAAGAGAAGATGGCCTTGGGGAAGAAGAAGAAGAAGAAGATGGCAGCTTTGTAAATATAGGTTGACTCGATACCGACTCTAGTTAAAAATAAAACTAACTGGTAATAAATCATTAAAAATAATTACTCTAATGGGTTATCGATTAAAGATAATAAACTAACTAATTATTAGACGAAATCGACATGAACATAAGTAATAAAAATACGATAATAATAAACGGTAGATAATTAATCGGCACACAACAAGCGATTAAATTAAATCGAACCGTGATAAGTAATTAATAAAATAAAAATTTTATGTTTACCACATTAAATTTAATATTACGTAAATAAAGTGATTATTTTAATAACGAGCTAGTAATATAGAAAATGGGTTATTAAATTATAGGCGAGTAGCAATCACTAGCGTCGAGCCTAAATAGCATAATGAAAATAAATAAACTTTGAAATTTTATTGAGTCGAATAATTTAAAATTATTAGATTAATCAGATTTTTAAATTAGAATAAAAAAAATATTTTAAATAAATGAATCGTACAACTTATTTAAGTAAATTGCTATGAATAAAGATAGTGATTAAAGATTTAAAGCCGTAAACTAAATTATCAAGATTGTCATTAAGTATTTATCGTCTCAAAAGAAAATATACTAATAATAGTAATTAGATATTTGTCTATAAGTTGATAATTATGTTATTATTCGTTATGGGTTAATTATGATCTAGATAATTAATGTCATGTAGGATTTAAATGATTATATCACATGAATAGTTTAATATTTAATATTGTTAAAATTTAATAGTAATATATATATATATTAGTTATTTAGTTATAGGTATTTCTACTCAAATAAAATGATACTTATGCATAATTTTATCTTCTCGTTCAGATTAACATCATTGGTCGCATATGCGAGTTTGAAATATCCACATCTGTATAATTATTCAAAATGTTGTATTTTCCCTTGAGGACATCCTGTTTAGCTTGAGCCCAGATTCAACCACCATGCACCGAGTGCAACCGGGGTCAAGGAATTGACTCAGTCCGAAACAGGCTACGCCATTCATAATCTAATAATGGGCATGTCAGAAAGGACCTGACAGCCCATAGTACAATAAATTGGACATGGCGGATTGGACTCGCCAGCCAATTTCGGACATGAGTGGATTAGACTCATCAGCCGATAACAGAAATTGCAGACTTGACTCGCAAGCCAGTAATGGACTTGATGGACTGGCCCATCAGCCAATAAATTGGATATGGCAGATTAGACTCGCCAGCTAATTATGGACATGGTGGATTAGAGTCACCAGCCGATAACGGACATGGCGGATTGGACTCGCCAGCCAGTAATGGACAAGATGGACTGACCCATCAACTAATAAATTGGACATGGCGGATTGGACTCGCTAGCCAATTATAGACATGGTGGATTGGACTCACCAGCCGATAACGGACATAGCGTATTGGACTCGCCAGTCGGTAATGGACATGATGGATTGACCAATCATCAAATAAATTGGATAAGGCAGATTGGACTTGCCAGTCAAGCACGGACATGGTGGATTGGACTCACATGTTGATAACAGACATGGTGGATTGGACTCACCAGTCGGTAATGGACATGATGTACTGATCCATCAGCCTATAAATTTGACATGGCGGATTGGACTCACCAGCCAATTATGGACATAGTGGATTGGACTCACCGGCAGATAATGGACATGGCGGCTTGGACTCGGCAGCCGGTAATGGACATGATGTACTGACCCATCAGCCAATAGATGGACCTGGTGGACTGACCCATCCGCCAATAGATGGACATGGTGGACTGACCCATCAGCCAATTAATGGACTTGGTGGACTGAACCACCTATTAATAAATGGACATATTGGAATGGTCACAACAGCCAATATTATAGATAATGATAAGGAGTTTATGGACTTGTTTTATTTAATTATACGGCTTAGTGTTTAATCACTAACACGGAATTGCCTCCGCAAGTTAGCAGCTAGAACTAAAGACTAAGAGACGACAAGGTGGTTCTTCTACCAACTCAGGTGGTGTACAAATAATAAGCGAACTTCTCTTTTGCTTTTCTTGTGTTATAAATGCGGCTATGGGAAACGGTCCAAGGCTGTGGGATAATTATTTCATACATTGTCATTTGAAAGATACGTTCTTTTGAGTTAGAAATGCTATACTTATTTATTTTCATATTATTCATGTAACCTTTTAAGTAACACCCGGTCTAGTTAGGACTGGTCGTTATAGTGTTGGTTTTGTTAAATTTTGAGTAACACCTGGCTAGCAAGGCCCACAATATCGTGAAACATGGCGGGTTGTTACATAATGCTAGTCTATATGCACAGTTTCCAACTCGAACCTGGTTTGGGAACGGTCGTATGAATCTTGGCTTCAACTTCCCAGATGTTATAAATCTTATCTCCCCTTCCTAGGAGATGTCTTTAGGTACACGAACTCCCCTACATGGAACTCTAGGTCCCTCCTTCGAGTATCAGCATAACTCTTCTATCGCTCCTGAGCTGCCTTAAGCCTTTGCTGAATGAGTTTCACCTTTTTCAGTGGCTTCCCTCACCATCTCTGGCCCGACTACAACTACCTCGGTAGACTCTAGCCAGCACGATGGATATCTGCAGGGCTGACCATATAAGGGTTCAAATAGTGCAATCCCTATACTGGCTTGGTAAGACTTATTGTAGGTGAATTCAGCCAAAGCTAAATGTTTCTCCCAGCCACCTCCCCATTCATGTATGCAAGCTCTTAACAAATCTTCCAAAGTTTGAATAGTCCTCTCACTCTGACCATCAGTTGGGGATAATATGTTGTACACAGCTTGATTTGAGTCCCCATAGCTTTTTCGAAAACATCCCATAAACGTAATGTGAATAGGGGATCTCGGTCAAAGACTATGTCCTTTGAATCCCATGCAACTTGACAATATTGTCGACATAAAATCCTGCCAGGTATTCCGCAGTTCTCATTGATTTCATGGGGATAAAGTGAGCTACCTTAGTTTGTCGGTCCACAACCACTGATATGGAGTCATGTTTTTTCTGAGTCCTTGGGAGCTTTGCAATAAAATCGCATGTGACACACTCCCATTTCCAAGTTGGTATTTGTAAAGGTTGCAATAGACCTCCGGGTAGTTGATGTTGGGCTTTGATCTATTGGCAAGTCTGACACTTGGAGGCAAAATCCACAACATCCCTCTTCATCCCAATCCACTAGTAGGTTTGCTTTAAATCCTGATACATTTTAGTAACTCCAGGGTGTATCGAGTACTTTGAGCGATGAGCCTCCTCCAAGATATTTCGTCTTAGTGCATTATCCTTGGGTACACACAACTTTCCTCTAAATCTAATCACACTATTGGAATCTGCTACAATGTTAGCAATCTTGTCCAACATTTCATTCAGCTCCTCATCACCCATTTGTGCTATCTTAACACGATCAACTAAATCATTGGAAATAACCAAATTTGCCAGTAACCCAGTTAGTTGCTCCACATAGTTGATAGCCACCGCTTCTGCTGACATGGCCCAAAGTCTAGCTAGTTGTTGACTTTTCTCTAACTTACCCTTCCGACTCAATGGGTTTGCTACCACATTCGCCTTCCCTAGGTCGTATAAGATTTGGAAGTCATAGTCATTCAAATATTCTATCCACCATCTCTGTCGAAGGTTAAGGTCATTCTGGGTGAAGATATACTTCAAAGTCTGGTGGTTAGTGAAGACTTCGAACTGGGCACCATACAAGTAGTGTCTCCAAATCTTCAGGGGGCAAAACCACTGCTGCCAGTTCCAAGTCACGGGTTGCATAATTTTGCACATGATTCTTCAATTGACGAGAGCCATAGGCCACCACTTTACCTTCTTGGATAAGGACACATCCTAAACCCAACAGGGACGCATCACTGAAGACTACGAATCCTTCATTACCATTTGGAAGGGTCAAGACTAGTGCAGTTGTTAGACTCTTTTTTAGAGACCGGAAACTCTCCTCACACTTACGACTCCATTCGAACTTAACTCCCTTCCTTGTGAGTTTTGTCATTGGCGATGCTACTAATGAGAAGTCTTTAATGAATTTCCTGTAGTAACCCACTAAGCCAAGAAAGCTTCTGATGTCAGTGACTGACTTGGATTGTGGCCAATCAGTGATTGCTTTCACTTTTTATGGATCCACTGCAACTCCGGCCTTTGAGATAATATGACCAAGGAAGTTTATCTCCCTCAACCAGAAGTCACACTTTGAGAGCTTGGCGAAGAGTTGATTTTCTCTCAGAACTTGAAGAGTAATGGACAAGTGTTTCGCATGGTCTTCTTCATTATTTGAATAGACCAAAGTGTCGTCCACAAACACGATAATAAACTTATCCAAGTATGCATGGAATACTGTGCTCATGAGTTACATAAAGGCCGCTGGTGCATTTGTCAGACCAAAAGGCATGACAAGAAATTCATAATATCCATACCGCGTTTGGAAAGCCATTTTCTATATGAATGACTCATTTACTCGCAGCTAGTGATAACCAGACCTCAAGTCTATCTTAGAAAATTCTCCGATTATTTTTAGCTGATCAAACAAGTCATCAATCCTCAGTACGGGGTACAGACTCATGACTGTCACTTGATTGAGTTTGCGATAGTCAATACACAGCTGAAGTGAACTATCTTTCTTCTTCACAAACAGAACAGGGGCTCCCCAGGATGAAGTACTTGGTCAGATGAAACCTACCTCTAACAACTCTTCTAGTTGACTCTTTAACTCCTTGGGTTCTGTTGGAGCCATGCGGTATGGTGCTTTAGAAATTAGTGTTGTTCCAGGTGCTAGGTCAATGGCGAACTCCATTGCCCGCTTAGGAGGTAATCCTGGAAGTTTGTCTGGGAATACATCGGGAAACTCTGCTACCACAGGAATCATGGACAACTCTTTGGGTTTTGACTCAGACTTAACTAAGTTAGCCAAAAAGGCTTTACAACCCTCACCAGACAAAAAAAGGGCAATCGAGTTGTTTGGTTAGGATAGCTGTCACAAATTCCGCCCAGGTGATGGAAGAAATCTCACATCGATGGAATGTAGTTTTTTCCATGGATTTTCACCAGTAAGATGCTTCCTCCTGAAGCATGCATGTTGCCAACCTCACTTGATGGCGGTGGGGCACAGACAAAGCCCTAAATGCTTTTTCGGTAATGTCTATCCAGCTCTCCACCTTCATTGGATCGATCCCTCAAATAAATATCTCAGCTCCATTCTTCCAGAACCTTTCCATAGTGTAACGGTCACTATCATCAATAGCTGGCGGCATCACTTGTTAGACTACCGGTGGCACTGGGTTTGGACGCTCTCCTTGCTAGTCCGGATCAGGTAACTCTGCCAGCCCTTGGGCACTTCCCTGACCGCCGTCTGGGGTGATTCTGGACCCACTGCTGAGTTTGAGGCTCCTTTACCTGCTACCACTTTTGGCAACCACTGAACAATATTTTGAACCAAGGAATTTGTATTTTTTGAAGCCTACGCCAGTCCCTATATGACAGTCAGAATCTAGGCCAATACATTCTTAGTGTTCAAATTTGACTGAGTAGATCGGTCCAACTGTCTACGAGTGCCTGCCATCTGCAATATCTTTGTTCATTTATATGTTCTTTTTCAATTAAGACTTAGGTTTATTAGCGAATGTATTTGTTAACTAATAACACAACATAGTGGGAAAAGGTAATTACTCGACTTTTCAACCAAGTACTTGAGTCATAAAATGTGAGCTTGTGGGAAACCATGCTCCGATACCACCTGTAACAACCCGGCCCAAAGTGCAACGTAAAGGGCCCAAGTCATTTCTTGAAAATGGTTAACCTAAGTTAAAGATCTATAGTCCATTCTCACTTATGATCAGGCTTGTTATGAGCCTATGCCATGCTCGTTATATGCTGGGAGTGGTGGCCTCCCCATCCAGCTACCATCCCATGCATGGGCACACATGCTACGTGGCCCCCGGTCAATAGTTACCGATATTTACCATTGACCCACCCTCTCGGTATTACAAGTGCATAATGAGCCTACTTGAGCCACTGTGCCCTGTCACCCCTTTCGGCAAGGGGGCAAGTATTCAATCTTTCAGGGGTGCTGCCCTGCCGAATTGAGTCAACCCTGGTTGCGTTCCAGCAGATGGTGGTTAAATAATCAAGTCGACCAAGACTCCCACATAGTAATTTAAAGGTGCGGCCCCATGTCGGACTGAGTCAATTCCTTGATCCCAATTGTGTTCTAGCGCATGGTGGTCGAATGTGGGCTCTAGTCGACCAGGGCTACCAACAAGGGAAAACACAACATTTCAAATAATGATACGGACCTGGATAGTTCAAACTCGCAACCTCGACCAACGATCCTAATATGACCGAGAACATAAAATTATACATAAGTATAATATTACTTGAGTAAAAATGCATGCAACTATATGCCTAATATATATATTAAAATTTGGCAACATAACATGTAACAATTCAAAAATATTAAATATTAAATTCTCAACAAATCTAGTGAGATAATTAATTATTCATGTGACCTAATCATTTAAGTCCTACTTTACATTTTAAATTAATTATCTAAATCATAGTTAATACTTAACAATTGATAAAATAATTATTAATATAAAGACAATTATTTAATTACTATTATTAGTATATTTCCTTTCGAGATGTTAATTACTTAACCACGATCTGGATGATTTAGTTTACGGTTATAATTTTTACTCGCTATCATTATTCATAGCAATTTAATTAATTAAGTTGTTCGATTAAATTATTTAAAATGATTTGTATTATTCTAATTCAATTATTTTAAATTATTTAACTCAATAAAGTTTAGAACTTTATTTATTTTCATTATGCTATTTAGGTTCGACGCTTGTGATTTTTACCGGATTATAGTTTAGTAACCTAATTTTTACATTACTAATTCGTTATTAAAATAATCACTTAATCACCTAATATTGAATTTAATATAATAAAGGTAAAATATTTATTTTATTATTCACTAATTAATTTAATTTAATTGCTTGTAGTACCTGATTAATTATCGACCGTTTATCATTACCGTATTTTTATTACTAGTGACAATTTCGTATAATAATTAATTACTTTAGTAACTTTACCTATAACCCATTAGAAAAAATATTTTTAAAGATTTATTACGAGTTAGTATTATTTTTTAACTCGAGTCGGTGTTGAGTCAACCTATATTTACAAAACTGCCATCTTCTTCTTCTTCTTCTTCTCTTCTTTGTCACAAAACCACACCTGCCGTCTTGTTTCAACCTTCTGCAACCTTCCCCAGCAACCTAATTAAATAGCCATATAAGGATCCCAACCAAACATCAACAACTAAATGAAAACAGCATGCGATGAAGCACAAAATTCATTCTTTACAGCAGCGATCCAAGGTGAACACCGTCCTGCACCCAAAACCAGACCCGTTCTTCTTCTCCCAGCCTCAAGACCCCTCCTTTCTTGCACCTTGCTACAATTCAGATGTTCCACAACCTTAGGCTGGCCTCAAAACAGTAAGGATCAGCCACCTTTGGACGTTGCATGGAGTATGGTTGTTCTCCCCACATTTGCACTTCGCCGCCATGAATTTCGGCAAGAAAGTCATCCACTCTGGACTTTTCCGGTGGCCTGAACTGCTGTGATGTAACCCATGATGCTGTCAACAAAGCACAACTGGCGTCCACCCCTCTGAATCTTCCCTTACTGCATCTATTTCAGAGGAACTGCCATCACCATCGTCACCCGATGCAACTCCACCTATAACCACCCATAATTCCGCCACCACTTGGAAACCAGGGACACGGTGAGCCCTCCCTTCGACCCAGCAGCAAGAGACGATGTCGGGTTTGTGAGGGAATGCCTTGAAAACATTTTTACGGTCGCCCATCTTGCCAAAATTTCAGACTACTCAGCCATGGACGGGATTCTAGTTTTCAGTTTAGTTCTTGTTGTTTATTGTTGATTTCAGACTTTAATTTTCATGTTTATCAAGCTTATTATCAATTAAAAAGAATATGCATGCAAGAAAATTGAGAAGAGGGAGATAGAAAGGATACCCAAACAAGGAGGAAGAAGTGGCACCGGTAAGGAAGAGGAGAAGAAAATGCAAATGAAGACGGCTAGGGTGAGGAGGACGTCCCTTATACCAAAAATGACGTCCTCTTTCACAAATATAAAAAATAAGAATGACGGCTAAGGTATGTGAAAACACCCCTACACCCATATTTCATTTAACCGGGTAAATAATAAAATATAATAATTAACCTCATAGAATTAACCAGGTAGAGGATAATAATAATTCACCGACATTCGGTCCTTCCCGGACATTGGTGCTCTACAGTTGGACTACATCCATCCACTAAGTTGAACCTATGTGTGCAAAATGATGGATTGATGCCTTTTATGTCTGCTATAGTCCAAGCAATAGCTGACTTGTGATCCTTTAGTATTCTAATCAGCTTCTCTTCCTGCAACATAGTTAACTATGAAGAAATAATAATAGGAAGAGTCATTAAGCCCTAAGAAAGTATACTTGAGATGTTTTGAAAATTGCTTTCCTTCCAAAATAGGTGGTACTTCAACTGATGGTAGCAATCTATGAAATAGTAGATCTAAGGTTTCCACAACTTTGAATATCCTTAGAAAGATTGGTTGTTAATCTAATACTTTAAGCATCTCTTCCACATCACTATCATCTTCACAAAGAGAATTTATGGCCTTATGTAATGAATCACTCAACTAATCCCTTTTGTACATTATTTTATCAAATAGTTCAATTCTACAACAATCATATGTTGCATTCGGGCAATTCATGGATTTCAAGAGGTTATATGTTACATAATCATTGTTTACCGTAAGTATAAGTTTTCCATCATCTATGTCAATTAGTGTTCTCCTAGTTGCCAAGAAACCTCTACCAACAATTAGTGTTATATCGTCATTCCTTCCATTTCAAGCACCACAAAATCTACAGGAGAGATAAAGTTGTCAACCTTTATTAGAACATATCCAATGACTCCCTTAGGATATACCAATGGCCGGTCAGCCAACTAGAGTGTGATATTGGTAGGAGCAATGTCCTCAATCCCTAACCTTTTGAAAATAGAAAAGGCAAAAGATTAATGCTAGAACCTAAGTCACATAAAACATTACAATGAATATTTCCTCCAATTGAACATGGAATCACAAATTTTCCTGGGTCTTTCATCTTAGGAGGTACTTTTCTTTGGAGGACAACACTACATTCCTCTGCTATGGCCACAACTTCATTGTCATCTATTCTCCTTTTCCTTGTTAGAATATCCTTCAAGTGTTTTACATAACTAGGCATTTGTTCAAGTGCTTCAGCAAATAGTAATTTAATGTGTAATTTCTTAAATATATCAAGAAATTTTTTGAAGTATTTTTCATCACTTTGTTTAATAGTACTTTTTTTTTACCTCTTCTGTATGTACCTCATCTTTCACTTTCCCTTTGTTTCTGAGTCAGCTAACCAATGTACTAGGTTCCAGTTCGTTGCTTGGCTTTTCATCTTTTTCCTTAACTTCATTGGGCTGAACTAGTTCCTCTAGGTTAATACCACTTCGGGTAGTTACGGATACCTAGTTATGTAATACCATTCTTCGTTGCTGTGTTCATGACGTTATCATCATATACTTGGGTACACATGACCCTCATAGCTCATACACGCGATTGGCGTCGGCTCAGTACACGTGTTCTTAAACTGACTCGACTCGAGAATAACGGTCGAACCGACCAGTTCTGACTATAAAACCCTAACTCGAACGTGGGTTTTACATGCGTTCACGTCCACCTAGCCATGACTGAGTCCGCCAGTCTGACCTTGTGTCCGTGTCCATCAATCCGGTTCATGACTGCACAGTCAACCCAACCTACTTTCCAATTAACCCAAACTGAGTTGGTTCATCCTATTTGACTCCATCTAGTTCAGCTCAGTTGACAAGTTTCAGTCATTTTCAGAACGTTTTAGTTCATTCTTGCACCATTTTCGATAATTTGAGAACCCCTATATTAATTTGTATGTATATTCACGTGATTTAGGATGTTTGGGTGTTATCATTTTTTTCGTTATTTATTATTATATTATATTATAATATATTATATTTCTTTATTTCTTTATTATTATTCATTTCTTTCTATTCATGTATTTATTAATTATAATGCATGCTTGTATGACTATTTATTATTAATAATGATATTTTTACTTATTAATATTAGTCTTATATAAGATTACTAAATGTACTTATTTATTTTTTTATTTATCTATTTGTTTGTTCTCATGTATGTTATTATTTATTTGTATTTAATTAAGTATTTTTCTATTATATAATATGACGTTATTAATATTCTTGATTAATGAGTATTAACTATTTTTATTTATTTATTTGATTAATGAATAATTATATATAAAAATATTTATTTATTTATTTCCATGTTTACTACACAGGTATATGTTGATATTTATTCATGTTTAGCCGTTTATTTATATGGTATAATTATATAATTATTTTATGATTAGTATATTATTTATGTTCATATATATGCATTTATGTTCATTTATGATTATTATGTCTCGATTTGAATATCACATGTTTAGTTGTAGGTTTATTTAGCACTGTCTTATTTATTGGGATGTATTGATGATGTGAGCACATATATCAAGCATGCATGATATAGAGATGTTAGTATTTTACATACCAGTGGGTTACTGAGTTTGAGCTCTTAGTAGATATGTTGATGCGCTTGGAGCTTGGACCATAGGCCCGTAGGTCTCTCCTTTTACTTTATCTTTGTTGACTACATTCGTACTGAGTTTAACCGTGTTTTAGACGTAGGAGGACATCATCCGCATTTTATCGCATCCCTCCGATGTCAGATTATTTAGCCCTATTTTCTACACATGTTTTATAAAATTACAAGAATGAGATCCCTTGTTGATTTTTGAACTGAAGTTCTAGAAATATATTATGCATGCCTCTTCCCTGAACCTATTATATAAGCACACACATTTTTTTGGATTTTACGTGTAAGAGAGTGAGCGGTATGGAAGTATGCATGGACTGCATTAGTATCCATTTAAACCATGAGGTAGTGCGAAGTATGAGGGTACTGCATAACGTAGCACTTTCTCATAATTTATGGCACTAACTTTAGCTCAGCGCAACTATTTTCTTTCTTACTTTTATTTATTTTTGATGCATTTCGATCTATATTTAACAATGTCTTCCATTTTCATCATGCATAGCGAATTGTTTTGATCTATTTTATCAAACGAGTCTTACCGACCAACAACTTTAAACATGACTCAACTTGATCGTACATTTTTTGTTCAGTTCTTAGGTAAATTGAAATCAGGGTGGTACAGGTGTTATGGCCAATGCTACCTGTAAGACCCATGAGTAACTAGAGAATTGTAAATAAGAGGGTGCATTTAATCTTAAAATAACAAAATTGTCACAAGGACATTTAATGGGTGGGTGTTATTGTAATGACCCGCCATTTTTCACGATATTGTGGGCCTGGCTTGCCAGGTGTTACTCAAAATTTATCAAAACCAACCCTATAACGACCAGTCATAACCGGATCGGGTGTTACTTAAAAGGTTACATGAATAATATCAAAGCAAATAAGTCTAGCATTTCTAACTCAGAAGAACTTATGTTTCAAATGACAATGTATGCAATAATATCCCATAGTCTTGGACCGTTTCCCATAGCCACATTTATAACACCAAAACGTAAAAAGATAAGTCCGCTTATTATCTATTCACCACCTGAGTTGGTAGAAGAACCACCCTGTAGTCTCTTAGTCTTTAGTTCCAGCTACTAACCTGCGGAGGCAATTCCGTGTTAGTGATTAACCACTAAGCCGTATAATTAAATAAAACAAGTCCATAAACTTCCTATCATTTTCTATAATAATGGCTGTTGTGACCATTCCAGCATGTCCATTTATTAGTTGATGGTTCAGTCCACCATGTCCATTAGTTGCTGATGAGTCAGTCCACCATGTTCACCTATTGGCTGATAGGTCAGTCCATCATGCCCATTACCGGCTGGTGAGTCCAATCTGCCATGTCCGTTATCGGCTAGTGAGTCTAATCCACCATGTCCATTAGTTGGCTGATGGGTCAGTCCACCATGTCCATCTATTGGCTGATTTCTACCATGTCCGTAATTGTCTAATGGATCAGTCTAACATGTCCACAACATCCCTCTTCATCCCAATCCGCCAATAGGTTCGCTTAACGTCTTGATACATTTTAGTAACTTCAGGGTGTATCGAGAACTTTGAGCGATGAGCCTCCTCCAAGATATTCCACCTCAGTGCATTATCCTTGGGTACACACAACCTTCCACTAAATTGGACCACACCATTTGAATCAGCTACAATGTTAGGAATCTTATCCAACATTTTATTCAGCTCCTCATCACCCATTTGTGCTAGCTTAACACGATCAACTAAATCATTGGAAACAACCAAATTTGCCAGTAAGCTTGTTAGTTACTCCACTGGGTTGATAGCTACCACTTTTGCTGACATGGCCCAAAGTTTAGCTAGCTGGTGACTTTTGTCCACTTTGCCCTTCTGAGTCAACACGTCAGCTACCACATTCGCTTTCCCTCGATGGTATAAGATTTGGAAGTCGTAGTCCTTCAAATATTCTATCCACCACCTCTGTCGAAGTTTAAGGTCATTCTGGGTGAAGATATACTTCAAACTCTGGTGGTCAGTGAAGACTTCAAACTGGGCTCCATACAAGTAGTGTCTCCAAATCTTTAGGGCAAAAACCACTGCTACCAGTTCCAAGTCATGGGTTGCTTAATTTTGCTCATGAATCTTCAATTGACAAGAGGCATAGGCCACCACCTTACCCTCTTGCATAAGGACACATCCTAAACCCAACCGAGACGCATCATTGAAGACTACGAATCCTTCATTACCATTCAACGGGGTCAAGATTAGTACAGTTGTTAAACTCTTCTTTAGAGATTGGAAACCTTCCTCACACTTACTACTCCATTCAAACTTGACCCCCTTCCTTGTGAGTTTGGTCATCGGCGATGCTACTTAGGAATTTTCTATAGTACCCCGCTAAACCAAGGAAGCTTCTGCTGTCAGTGATTAACTTAGGTTGTGGCCAATTAGTGACTGCTCTCACTTTTTATGGATCCACTGCAATTCCAGCCTTTGAGACAATATGACCAAGGAAATTTACCTCCCTAATCCAGAAGTCACACTTTGAGAGCTTGGCGAATAGTTGATGTTCTCTCAGAACTTAAAGAGTAATAGACAGGTGCTTCACATGCTCTTCTTCTTTATTTGAATAGACCAGAATGTCATCCACAAATACGATAATAAACTTGTCCAGGTATGTGTGGAATACTGTGTTCATGAGTGACATAAAGGCCACTGGTGCATTTGATTGACCAAAAGGCATAACTAGAAACTCATAATGTCCATACCGAGTTCGGAAAGCCGTTTTCTATATGTCTAACTCCTTTACAAATGGTGATAACCAGACCACAAGTCTATCTTAGAAAATATTTCGGCTTTTTTAGCTGATCAAACAAGTCATCAATCCTTGGTAAGGGGTACCGATTCTTGACTATTACTTGATTGACTTTTCGATAGTCAATACACAGCCGAAGTGATCCATCTTTTTTATTCACAAAAACAATAGGGGCTCCCCAGGGTGAAGTACTTGGTCTGATGAAGCCTACCTGCAACAACTCTTCTAGTTGACTCTTTAACTCCTTGAGTTTTGCTGGAGCCATACGGTATGGTGCTTTAGAAATTGGTGTTGTTCTAGGTGCTAAGTCAATGGCGAACTCCACTGCCCGCTTAGGAGGTGACCTTAGAAGTTCTTCTAGGAATACGCATATTCCCAAACTGAATCCTCCCCCTGAAGCCTGTGGTAGTCCCTGTATGGCTGTCAGGATCTAGGCCAACGCATTCTCTATGTACGAATTTGACTGCGCAGATTGGCTTGACTGTCTACGTGTGCCTGCCATCTGAAACATCGAACCATCATGGTTCATTATACGTTCTTGTTTCAGTTTTGACTTAGGTTTATTAGCGAATGAATTTACCAATTAATAACACAACACAGTGGGAAAAGATAATTATTGAACTTTTCAACAAGGTACTTGAGTCATAAAATGTGAGCTAGTAGGAAACCGGGCTCTGATACCACCTGTAACGACCAACCATTTTTCACGATATTGTGGGCCTTGCTGGCCAGGTGTTACTCAAAGTTTAACAAAACCAACCCTATAACGACCAGTCCTAACCGGACCAGGTGTTACTTAAAAGGTTACATAAATAATATGAAAGCAAATAAGCCTAGAATTTCTAACTCAAAAGAACTTATGTTTCAAATGACAATGTATGAAATAATTATCCCATAGTCTTGGACCGTTTCCCATAGCCGCATTTATAACACAAGAAAAGTAAAAAGAGAAGTTCGCTTATTATCTATTCACCACCTAAGTTGGTAGAAGAACCACCCTGTCATCTCTTAGTCTTTAGTTCTAGCTGCTAACCTGTGGAGGCAATTCCGCGTTAGTGATTAACCACTAAGCCATATAATTAAATTAAACAAGTCCATAAACTCCCTATCATTATCTATAATAAAGGCTATTGTGACCATTCGAGCATATCCATTTATTAGCTGATGGTTCAGTCCACCATGTCCATCAGTTGGTTGATGGGTCAGTCCACCATGTCCATTTATTGGCTAATGGGTCAGTCCATCATGCCCATTACCAGCTGGCGAGTCCAATCTGCCATGTCAGTTATCGGCTGGTAAGTCCAATCCACCATGTCCATTAGTTGGCTGATTGGGTCAGTCCACCATGTCCATCTATTAGCTGATTGGTCAGTCTACCCTGTCCGTAATTGGCTGGCGACTCCAATCCGCCATGTCCAATTTATTGTATTATGGCTGTCAGGTCCATTCTGACATGTCCATTATTGGATTATGAAGGGCATAGCTCGTGTCAGACTGAGTTAATTCCTAAACCCCGGTTGCACTCGGTGCATGGTGGTCGCATCTGGGCTCAGGCTGACCAGGGTGTCCACAAGGGAAAATACAACATTTTAAATAATTGTACGGACCTGGATATTTCGAACTTGTAGCTGCGACCAATGATCCTAATCTGAACGAGGACATAAAATTCTACATAAGTATAATTTTATTCGAGTAGAAATGCATGCAACTAAATGGCTAATATATATCACTATTAAATTTTAACAATATTAAATATTAAACTATTCATGTGATATAATCATTTAAATCCTACTTTACATTAATAATCTAGATCATAATTAACACTTAACAAATAATAAAACAATTACCAAGTTATAAATAAATAATTAATTACTATTATTAGTATATTTTCCTTTGAGACGATAATTACTTAACCATGATCTTGATAATTTACTTTACGGTTTTAAATCTTTAATCGCTATCCTTATTCATAGCAATTTATTTAAATCAATTGTATGATTAAATTATTTAAAATAATTTGTAGTATTCTAATTTAAAAATATTGTTAATACAACTATTTTAAATTATTTGACTCAATAAAATTTCGAACTTTATTTATTTTCATTATGCTATTTAGGTACGACGCTAGTGATTATTACCCGACTATAGTTTAATAACCCATTTTCTATATTACTGACTCGTTATTAAAATAATCACTTTATTTACCTAATATTAAATTTAATATGGTAAAGGTAAAATCTTTATTTTATTAATCATTTATAACCCTCCGATTTAATTTAATCGCTTGTCGTGTCCCAATTAATTATGAACCGTTTATCATTACCGTATTTTTATTACTTATGTCCATGTCGATTTCGTCCAATACTTGATTAGTTTAGTAACTTTACCCATAATCCATTAAAATGATTATTTTTTGGAGATTTATTACGAGTTAGTATTATTGTATCGAGTCCCTCTTCTCCAAACTCCATCTTTGCACCCAAAAACCAGTCTTGGACTCTTCTTCTTCTACCCAAAACCAGATCACTTCCTTCCCTAATTGCTTCCCTTCCCTAACAACCCAATTGGAAGCCTAAAGCTCGTGCATTTCAGCAAGCATCCATGTCCAACTCTGTTCTGCACCAAGACACGACTTCTGGCCAGTAGCACCGCAGGGACTGCAAATTTAACTCCGTCTGGCCAGCAGACCTACCGTGAACTCTTCCCTTCTCCCTGCACGACAACCTAACATCAAGGCCAAGCGCTGTGCGCATGCACGGCGTGAGCCTTGACCGGCGAACTAGTATAGATGTCTGGAATTCCTCCACAGAGCTGCTCCCTACAACTCCACCCATAACTAGTTGTAATTCCGCCACCACTTGGAAACCAGGGACATGGCGAGCCCTCCCTTCGACCCAGCAGCAAGAGAGGACGTCGGGGTTGTGAGGGAATGCCTTGCAAACGTTTTTACGGTCGCCCATGGCCATGGATGGATTCCAGTTTTCAGTTTAGTTCTTGTTGTTTATTTTTGATTTCAGACTTGATTTCTCATGATTATCAAGCTTATTATCAATTAAAAAGACATATGAATGCATGAAAATTAAGAAAAGGAAGATAGGAAGGTTACCCAAGCAAGGAAGATATCGGCTCCGGTAAGGAAGAGGAGAAGAAGATGAGAGCGTAATGACGCCCCCGTCACAATTTATATAATGAAAAATGATGTCCCTTCACCAAAAATGGCTAGGGTATGTGAAAACACATCAACACCCGTATTTTATTCCCTTAACGGGGTAACCCGTTAAAGAATAAAATATTTAACCGGGTAGACTTAACCAGGTAGAGAACATAATATAATTAATATTAATTCTCTAACGTTCGATCCTTCCCTGCCCGAGTCGAATATATTAAATTTTTTTCCACGGTCTTTACAATTAGCTATAATGTCTTGCAGCATTTTACTACTCTTTTACTATGTTCTCCATGTAAAGATTTACCAACTATTGCATGGTCATATTCATTCTCACAAGAATGAACTGAGCTGATTTTGTAAGTCGATCAACCACTATCCGTATTACGTTATGGTTTCTTTTGGTCTTCGGCAATTCAATTACAAGAGCACAAGTAATGTCTTCCCATTTCCAATTAGGAATTTATAGTGGTGGAAGCTATCCTCCTGGACTTTGACGATCAGCTTTCACTTTTTGGCATACTAAATACTTAGATACAATTTCAGCTACATCCTTTTTCATACCCGGCCACCAATACATTTGTTTTGTATCTTGATACATTTTGTCACTACTATTTGAATGGTGTACTTAGAATGATATGCCTCTTGTAGGATTGCATTCCATAGCTCCTCATTAAATAGTACACACAGTCTACCCTTAAATGTGACATTTTTTAGTTGTCACCATTCCATGACCGCTCCCACTTTAGTTGGATCAACCGCTACTCCATCCTTAGATATAATGTGACATAGAAATAAGACTTCATTCATCCAAAAGTCACACTTATTGAATTTAGTATAAAGCTGATTTTTGTGCACATCCAATGTCATTCTTAGGGGTTTTCATGCAGTTTTTCATTGGCAAAATAGAAAAGAATACCATCAACAAAAATAATCATAAAGTCTTATAGGTATTTATGAAAAACTCTATTCATTAAGTCCATAAAAACTGTTACACTGGCAGCCATCTGGACATCAAAAGGAGATAAACACCATTAAAACAATTTAGTTAATCTTATTATTATATGCTTAATGGATGTGGTACACGTGGATATTTCAATATGATAAACTTATTAGTAGTAAAGACAATGCAAATTGATGGAAGTGACTCTAATACCAACTGTAATGACCTATCCTTTTGTACAAATAATTAATATAAATGACAGACCATTACTTGATAAAATAAAATAATAAAAAAAATAACAAAAATTTTATCCATGGTGCACATGGAATATAATAGATCTAGTGTAACAACCATTTCTGCTCCCCTGTGAACTGAACTAAAAATGTTACTGGTAACCAAACCATTTGCTAATCTAATAAATTCTGATAAGCCGACCTAGACCTACCCCCGGTGTCTCAAGATAATGATGCAAATATTCAATGCATGGATGAAATGTTTAGGTTCTAATGTGGTTGTAGATGAATGTTATAATATGCCAACCATATTCAAAACAACACAAACTAATTAAAAGTTCAAAAAATAATGATTTTCAAAATAAAATGGACAGAGTTTCCCCTTAAAGTGTAATAGGGACCACCCTGGCAACAACAAATATTATATATACATAGTGATAAAAATGTAAAACAATGCCAAAACATTTTACTTTTCACACACGATCACATAATAACCATCCTTATCTTGTTGCATCGGATCTCAACCCCATTAGCTTATCATGTTCAATTCTAATCTTGATAATCAACACACACAGCTTAGATCATTATTTTCACACCAAACATTTCCTAAAACAAATCATCATAACATTTATCCATCATACTTCACTTCAATTTAGCACACTACAATTTTCATTCCATTCGGTGAGTACATGTGTGAATGGCTCATCTCTACTCCTCCGTAGTCCTGATAAGGGTAAGTCATTATCATTCTCACCAACATATATAAACATAAATGACAGTAACGAGCGTTACTGGTCTAGAAATAAATAATAATCAAATAGGGACCGAAGAGCTGACTCTCTTGTTAAATTGAATCAGTCATATACTTATGTATTAGAAACTCTCATAAGGGCACTAATCAGGAGCCATGTGCCTCAGCTTGACAGCATCCCATTTTAACTTGTCAGATGCCTAGACCTATTGAAACTATCCCTTGTGCGGGAAAATCAATTATTCTATAGCCCTCTACATCCTCTGTATCACTTCTGACCTTAAGAACAAAAATTGAGTACTCTCAAACATGTGCCTACAGTAATCGTTGAATCCACAAATTTAGACATGCGCTGCATTACAATACCTAGAATCCTCCACACCTCTCTTGGTTTGAGGAACTCAAAGGTGGAGTTGGTAGGATCCCTCGAGAATGGGAAAACCCGCTCACCAATCTAGGGCCAGATTTGACGGGCACGTGACTGCTTGCAGCACGTGAGAGTCAAATTTTCCCTTGTCTCACATATCACAGAAAAATTGAGAAAACTATATAGACATAGGTTTGGGTAGGGATTATAATATAGTAGGCCCGAAAGCATCATGATCTAGATCTATGTTTTTTAAAACAAACTCGAGGGATTTCATCCTCGAGTCCAAAAATTCGTACAACTAAATGGCCCGTGTCGAGTGGGATACGATAAATCCTCCACTCGATATGTCCGCTTATCTGTCAAAACAAATCACGATAGAGTTAGAAGTTCAAACCAGAAGAGAGCCATAAATGGACTTAGTATAAGCTCTAATCGTGTCCACCACCATCGGTGGCGGGCTCCTACTCTGTACCTACACATAAAAACTAAAAGTTAACACCCATTGTGATGATTTCACACATCCTAACTAACATACTCAATCATATCAGACATTCACATCAATCCACATCATGATATTCTTGGCTACGTTCTAGTTAATTTACTTAATTAGTTCATTAGTAATTATTCCAATACAATTCAAATCATTGAAATTCATTTTATTTACAATCAAACTATCTTATCATGCCAATCAATCAAATGATTACATGTTGTGCTAATAATTATGAATTTTAATTAATTAGGCCGAAGGTAATTATACCTTCTGTCGTCAGCGACCGGCGAAGACTACAGTTTGTCATTAGGTTCGGGGCTCGAAATTGGCACTAGGTGGAGTCTGAAGTTCACCCGGATTTGGCTGGAAAAATCTTGCAAAAATTTGGCGATTTTTAGTGAATTCTAACGAGTCTGATTTTTAGATGGTTTCTGGCTGCTTTCCGATGCTTTTCCAACAACTATTCTGGAGAGGTGATTGAGGCTGTAGGTTGGCACTAGCTCGGCGAGCTCAGCACGACCAAGGTTGTTGTGAGGATGATGGCAGATTTCAACTCAGCTCGGCACTCCATAACATCAAAATGACATGTTTTATAATTAATAACCCACCCAAATTGCTATATAATGCATCCTAATGCGTTATTCTACCATCAAATACATAAAAAATAACTGCATGCTATCATATACTCTGAAAACTCATTTCTCATTATTTTTCTAATGTTATCATCATATACTCAGGTACACTTGAACCTCATCGCTCATAACGCTCAGTCAACTTTGTCTCGGAATGCTTGTGATGAAACTAAGTTTACTTGAACTAATGGCCAAACCGACTGGTTTGCTACTGTAAAACTTTGACTCAAGTCATAAGTTTTACAACCTTCACTACTTAGAAATATTTCATCGTCAAAATTTTTCCCAATGAGGTTTCAAACTCATCTATAATTTGAAAGACCTAATTTCAACTAGAATCCCTGGTTATGAAGCTGGTTGCTCGAATATCTCTAAGTATCTCTTCCTCATCTCGTCTTCATGTTCCTCTGTGGATTCTTCAACTCCTCGTCTAGTCCATTGCACTCATACTAGTGAAACTTCTTTTCTTTAGAGAACCTACACTCAATGATCTAGAATCTTGACTTCATCATTTGGATATGTCAGGTCTGATTTATGCTCTATCTCTCTAAAACTAACAACATGAGAGTTTTCTGGATTGTATGCCTTCCACAATGACATGTGGAATACATTGTACATAGCTGATATATGAGGCGACAATACTAGCCTGTAAGCCACTAGTCCAATGCGCTCGATTACGTCAAATGGTCTAATATATTGTGGACTGAGTTTCCCACGCGTCCTAAATATCATGTTTCCCTTAGTAGGAGAGACCTTCAAAAGAGCGTGATCTCCTAATACGAAATGAACCTCACGTCTGCGTTGATCGGCATAACTTTTTTATCTATCCAGAGCGGACCTCATTCTCTTCCTGATCCACATTAGTACATCTTGTGTTTTCTAAATCATTGATGGGGGATCAACATGGTCTACCGTATAATACTTTGGATGATGCCATTCTGATTATGGCTTAATAACTGTTGTTGTTCAAGAACTCTACAAGAGGTAGTTGTTCTTCTCAACTTCCTCAGAAATCTAGAATGCATGCTCAGAGCAAATCCTATAGTATCTATATAGTTCTCTCAGTTTGCTCATTTGTCAGAGGATGAAAGGTTGTACCGAATATTGACTCAATGCCCATAGCTATCTGGAAATCTTTCAAAATCGAGATGTGAACCTCGGATACCTATCTATTATGATCATCCATGGCACTCCAAGTATCCTGACTGTCTGAGCTTTGTACAGCATGATGAAGTGGTCAGTGGGTAATCCATCCTAATTGGTATGAAGTGTCTCTTTGTGAGTCGATCTACTATGACCGAGATAGCATCCATCTGTTGGGAGGTCCTCAATAAACCAACTACAAAGTCGTATGCTATGCTCTCCCACTTCCACTCTAGGGTTTCCAATGACTGTAGTGTTCCACTTGATCATGCGTGCTCGGTTTTCACTTGCTGGGACACCAAACATCTAGTGACCATGCGTACACCACTCTCGTCATTCCTGGCCACCAATACGTTCATCAGACATCATGGTACATCTTCACTCCCCATGAATATACTACTCATTTCAAAAAATGAACCTCATGAAGAATCGTACTTCAAAGTGTGAGATACTCTGGAACATCTGGCACAAATAGTTGACCTCTCAGTCTTACTAACCCATCTGTATCTCTGGCCAATTCATGGTGTGTTTCCCATTCCAACCACTGACTCAACTGTTTGTCTACCTCTTGTGTAATCTTAATTTGTTCAAGCATACTCAGCCGAATAGTCAATTGTGCCATCATTCCAACCAACTAACTTTGTCCTATAGCATGCTGAGTCATTGACACTATTGCCAATCCTGTAGAGCCTCAAATTAGCTTCATGCTGAGACCATCTGCTACCACATTTGCCTTGCCCTCATCGTACACTATGTCAATCTCATAGTTTCATAACAACTCTAACTATCTTCTCTATCTACTGGTCAAATCCTTCTACATGAAGATGCATTAGTCAAAAGTCTAAAAGGCATTCTATACAAGTAATGCCTCCATATTATGAGTGCGAATATGACTGCTGTGAGCTTTGGGCCATGTGTAGGATAGTTACGATCATGCACGATGAGCTTACGAGATGCTGGGCAATAACCAAATCCTTCTGCATCAAAACATAACCTAGACCAATGCTTGAGGCATCTATGTAAACTACAAAATCTTTGTGTCCCTCTGGCAATGTGAGGACAAGTGCCGAAGTCAACCTGTCCTTCAGCATCCTAAAGCTTTGGTTACAATTCATCTGCCCATCTGAATCATTCCTCCTTCCTAGTCAGTCATGTAAGAGGGGATGCTACAAAAGAGCAACTCTATATGGAACGTCGATGGTATACAGCTATCTGTAGGATACTCTGAACCTTTGTAGGTGTCTTTGGCTATTCCCACTATACAACTCCTTCTATCTTGGCTTGATCTACTGAGAAACCTGATACTGAGATGATATGGCCAAGAAAGTTCACCTCTAAGAGCCAAATAAAAACTTTCCTTACAACCTGTTCTTTCTCAGCATGTGCAACACAATCCTTCGATGTTGCTCATGCTCTTCCCTGGACGAAGAGTATACTAGTATGTTCTCTACAAAGATGATCAACAACTGGTCCAAATATGGACTGGACACTTTGTCCATCAAGTCCACAAATGCTGCTAGAGTATTGACTGTAACACCCCAATTTCGGTTCACTTAAGGAGTCAGAAATGTTACGATCGAGTCGAGTCATGTTTAAAGTTGTTCGGTCGGTAAGACTCGATCGATGAAATAGATTGAAAAAACCCTCTTGGTGTCATGAAAATGGAAGACATTATTAAATAAGCATTAAAACACATCAAATATAAGTTAAAATAAAAAAGAAATAAATGTGCTAAGCTCGGGTGTGTGTAGCATTTCTCTGTCCTTCCACCAAAGTCAACTTAGGATTTGCAATACCTACATATATGATATGAAAACTGTCAGTAACGAATGTGACTGGTCAAAAAAATAACTAATACAAACTGGCAAATGGGTATTCCATTACCCACAAAAACTTATGAAACTTCAAGATTGCCTCACACTGGGCGGTAAGTACACATACTTAAGCATTTGCCGGTTTGCATGCACAGCTCATAATCATATTCATACATACATACAGCGCTTATGCCCTCACACGTTCCATATCACCTGTGACAGTACTCTAGTGGCGAAAGGAATAGTTAAGTTAGTGCCACATGTTCTGGAAATGCAGTGCATTACGCAGCACCATCATACACCACACTACCTCATGGTTTGAAGGAGTACTAGTGTGATTCATACATATCTCCATACCACTCACTCTCTTATTCGTGAAATCCATAAAAATACACTTACTTATATAAAAAGCTTAGGAAAGAGGCTTATATCATAAATTTATGGAGCTTAAGTTCGAAAACCAACAAGGAATCTCATCCCTGTAGTTTTATTAAACAAGCGTAGAAAACACAGCTAAATAGCCTGACATCGGCGGGATGAAATAAAATGCCACCAATGCTGTCCAACGTATAAAAATCGATTAAACTCGACACTCAAGGAGTCAAGCAGAGAGGGAGAGAGTACTACAGACCAATAGTCCAAGCTCCAAGCGTATCTGCACATCTACGGCAAGCTTGGACTCCAAAACCTACATCAGAACCCACTACTAAGTAAAATCCTAATATCTCTATATGATGGATGCTTGTGGTATGTGCTTATATCATCAATACATCCTAATTAAAAAGACTATACTAAATAAACATATCGCTAAACACACAACACGTAAATCAAGACATAATAAAGAAAATAACTAATAACAAATAATAAATAAATAAATATATACAATCATGAATAACTAGATAGAAAATAAATACATAAAAACATTCAATATTTTAATCATAAAATAATAATATCATGTACTATATACGCAACTGGCTAAAAACGAGTAAATATTATATATACTCGTGTTAGTAATCATATAAACAATCAAATAAATAAATACATAATCATTCTATAAATAAATAACTAAATAAACAAACAATTATTTAATTTTAATTAATTATGAATAATAATAATATCATAGTCATACATTACAAGAATACATAATTAAATATAAATAAATAATAACATACACGTATGAACAAATAAATACATATACATATTTACAGTTAATAAACATAATAAGACTAATATTCATAAGTAAATATAATATTAATAATATCAAACAATCATGTAAACATTCATCATATATGATACACATATACATACAAATAAATAAATAATAATAAATAATAAATACATAATAATAAATAATAATAATAAAATAAAATAAAAGAAATAAAGAAAAATAATTATAACCTCCAATCATGCTAAATCATGTGAATATGCATCTAAACTAACATAAAGAGTTATCGAATTACCGAAAACGGTGCAAGAACGAATGAAGAATGGTCCGAAAATTGAGCTGAATCAGACCAAACTAAGCTGAACTAGACCAAACTGAAAGGGCTGAACCAACCACATCTGGGTTAACTGGAAAATGGGTTGGGTTGGCTAGGCTGATGGACACGGACATGGACATGGCTGGTGGACTCGAGCATGACCAGGCGGACTGTGGCTGCTGGCAGGTGGACGCGGTCCGGGGCATGCGGACGATGAACTGGGCAAATGGGTCGCGACGGAGGGCCGCCGGTTCCCATTGCCGAAAAACGCTGACGGTGGTACGGTGGAGGCTGTCATCGGTCGCATTCGAAAGGGGAGGACGGGGATCATGGCGGCTGATGATCCAGTGGACTCCGGTCAGCTGGTCGGCCGAAAAACGACAAGAATGGGGGCGGATCGCCGCCGGGTGCGGCAACGTCGCCGGTGGCGATCACGGCCGTGACGATGGTCGATGTCAGTCCAAAACCGTAGATCTCGGGGAGGGGAAGCTGTCGTGGTGGTCGGATTGGCCGAAGGTGGCTTGCCGGCGCCGGAAAATAGCCCAAACGGTGGCGGCGGCAGTGATGAATAGTGATAGAAAACTCGGTCGCCAATGACGATTGCGGCGGCGCCGGTGGTCGTGAGTGGTACGAATGGAAAGTCGGCTGCGAGGCGGTCACGACCGTACTGAATGGGTGGCCGGAGGAGGGCTGGGGTCTAGCCGGCGGCGACCCGAAGTGGTGGAGGCGGTAATGGTGCAAAAGTTTGAAAATCATGAAAAATCCGTTGGGTGGAAGATAGGGTTGAGTAGATGGCCTAGATCTTGCCACGTGGCACGATCTGGAACTCCGACAACTCGTTGCCTAGTGGGGCCTACCTATGGGTATAGGCAATATACATATGGACGGAAAGCTCAGATCGAGCCTTCCAAAGTCAAATTGATTTGAGTCCTAAAAGTGACTCTATAGGCAGGAATCAAGGCAAAAAGGCTAAATGGGCCTCGAACCCTGAACTCGATCAAGCTGGGCCCATAGGGGCAATATCCAGTGATCTAAAATTCCTATGCTGCATGCAAATGAAATACCTAGAAAATCCCAAACGAATACTAAACGCTGCAACGGCGTACGATCTAGGCCTAAAATTCAGGCTAACTCATAAAAATCATATGTATACCTCGTGTATACACTGATAACTCATGCTCTACTATATCATAACTGAAACTATCATATGCATGTCGGGTATACTCAACCTCAATAACATGCCCATATGGCCATCTGGGCCTCATACTCATACTCATAAAATTGTTTTGGCTTGAGCTCGCTCGAATCGATTCAAGACTGCCCGAACTGGACAAAACTAAAATCGGGTAAAACCGTAACCTATAAATGGGGCTTTACATTGACAATCCAAAAGGCATGACCAAAAACTCGTAGTGACCATATCTGGTCTTCAATGTAATCTTCAGGATGCCTTATGATCTAATCTTCAACTGTTAGTATCTTGACCTCAAATCGATCTTCGAGAAGACGACTACTAAGAACAACTGGTCAAATAGATAATCAATGTGAGGAAGAGGGTCTATATTCTTAATAGTTGCATGATTTACCATCCTGTGATCGACGCATAAACACATGCTTCCATCCTTCTTCCACACAAATGCACTAGTGCACCCTATGGAGATACATTTGGTCTGATGAATCCTTGATCCAACACTGCCTATAACTATTCCTTGAGCTCAAAAGGTGCCATTTTGTTGGGAGCTCTAGAGATCAGTGTTGTGCCCGACATCAACTCAATGGCAAGATCATTTGCTTTGTCTAGCGGCAATCCCGTAATCTAATGTAGAAATACATCAAGAAATTCTCTGACCACTGAAATTTCTTCAATGTTCAGTCTATCCCTTGAACCACTTTTCTTAGCCACCGCTAATGCTGCCATTATCAGTTCACTGCCTCGGTCGGCCTATAACGACCCACCCATTCTGAGATATGAGCTAAGTGTTACTATATAAAACTAAGTGTCTCATAAATTAATTTTTATTAATTTTAAAGATTTTAAATATGCCCCATGAGTTAAATTTTAATATAACAATTACTTGGAATAAACTAAGCCCCATGAACCAAACCGAAATCCCACTGCTATGCAAACAATCTAAAAATATAATAACAAATAAGAAATTCAAAAGACAAATAACACAATCCTCCAGCTATCCTGACTCTACCCATCCTTCCATACTGTAATGACCCGCCCAAACCGGACATGGTGTTACCTAAAAATATAATTGATGTAACAATAACATTCTAGATCATGATTCATAATACAACAATAAGTCTAGAATTTATAAAGCATGAAATAAATAAAACATGTTCTGATAGCATATGACAATATATAAAATAACCGTCCTACAGTCTCAGACCTTTTCCCATAACCACTTTTATACACACAAGAAAAATGAAAGGAACTCCAATTTATTATCAATTCACCAAACTTAGGTTGGTAAAAGATTCACCAACATACTTTTATTCTTCAGTCCAAAGTTGTTCACCTACGGAGCAATTCTGCGTTAGCGATAAAATAACTAAGCTGCATAATTAAACGAAACAAGTCAATATAATCCTGATTATCATTTCACGAGTCTTTTAGTGATTATGAGCCTATGTTGAAACTCGTAATGCTCGCTAGGAGGGGTGGCCACCTCATCCGGGTACCATCCCATGCATGTGCACACCACGTTCACGTGGCCTACTGCCTGTGGTTACCGATATTTGCCATTGACTCACCCTCTCGATATCACTGAGTGCATGATGGGCCTTCTTACTGCGATGGTGTACTGCGGTAATCTTTGAGGGGGCTGCATGCCAGCGTGCCAGATTGAGTCGACCCTGAGTTGCGATTCTAGTTGCGTGGTGGCCAGATATGACCAAGTGGAGCAGAGACTCCCACATAGTAAGTTTAAAAGGTGCGTGGGTCGTGTCGGATTGAGTCCAATTCCTCGACCCCGATTGCGTTCGAGCGCGTGGTTGGTCAAATCTGGGCTGAAGACGACCAGGCTGCAGAACAAGGGAAATACCAACATTTCAAATAATTAGACGGATCTGGATAGTTCATAAGTGAACTCACAACCGCGACTAACGATCCTAATTTAAACGAGAGCATAAAATTATACATATGTATAATTTTATTCGAGTAGAAATACATGCAACTAAATGACTAATAGATATCATGATTAAAATTCAACAATATTAAATATTAAATTATTCATGTGACATAATCATTTAAACCCAACTTCACATTTTAAATTAATTATCTAAATCGTAACTAACACTTAACAAGCAATTAAATAATTATTAATGTACACCTATAAACAGCTATTTAGTTACTATGTATTGGCTATATTTTCCTTTGAGATGATAATTACTTGTACCACGGTCTTGCATTTGGTTCTGGTTTACGGTTTTTTATCTGTATCCATAGCTATAGTCAGTTCGATTATATCTAAATTTATACGATTAACTTGTATTGATCCTAATTTATACAAGTCATCATTACAGTACAATTATTTTAAATTGTGCAACTCAATAAGTGTTTTGAGCTTTATTTATTTTCATTAGGCCATTTCGGTTCAATCGCTTGTGATTTTTGCACGATTATAATTTAATAACCCATTTTCTACCTTACTTGTCTCGTTATTAAAATAATCACTTTATTTACCTAATATTAAATTTAATATGGTAAAGGTGAAATCTTTATTTCATTAATCAGCTTATACATCCTCCGATTTAAATTTAATACTCTTGTAGTACGCGATTGACTATATTATCGTTTATCATTGCCGTATTTTTTATTACTCATGTGCGTATGATTCGTCCAATGACTAGTTAGTTTAACAACTTTACCCGCAACACATTAAAATGATTATTTTTAAAGATTTATTACAGAGTTAGTATTATTTTTCTTACTCGACTAGGTATGGAGTCAACCCATATTTACAAAACTACCATCTTCTTCTTCCCCAACGTCCTCTTCTCCAAACTCCATACTTGCACTCAAAAACAAGACTTATCCTTCTTCTCCTGGCCTCAAGACCACTTCTTTCTTGCACCTTGCTCAATTCAAAGGTTCAGCAACCTCAGGCTGGCCTCAAAAACAGTAAGGATGACCACCTTTGGATGTTGCTGGGAGTATGGTCAGATTCTCCCCACTTGCACGTCGCTGCCATGAATTCCAGCAAGAAGGTCGGCCACTGTGGCATGTACCGGCGGCCTGAACTGCTGTAATGGACCCCTTATGTTCTCGACGAAGAACACACCCTATGAATCTGCCATGACAGCGTCTGTTTCAGATGAATGCTGCCATCTCCACCACCCTTGCAACTCCACCCATAACCAAGTGTAATTCCGCCACCCATCGACAGCAAGGGTACGGGCGAACCATCCCTTCGACCCAGCGGCAGCCAAAGAGGTTATTGGGGTTGTGAGAGACCTTGCAAACTTGGTTTCCAGTCACCCATCTTGCCAACATTTCAGCCTCGTCGACCATGGCGGAATTTCAGTTTCTAGTTTAGTTTTAGTTTGTTTATTGTTGATTTGGGGCTTTATTTCTCATGTCTTATCAAGCTTGTTATCAATGAAAAAGAAATATGAATGCGTGAAAGTTAAGAATAAGGAGCTGGGAGAAGGATACCTAAGCACAGGAAAAAACCGGCTCTAGGAGAGGAGGAAATTAGAGAATAAGGTGAAGATGATCGCCCCCTCACAAAATATAAAATGAAAATGGCCATGGCTAGGGTGTGTGAAAACACCCCAGCACCCATATTTCTTTAACCGAGTAATAGGGTAAATAATAAAATATATTTATTAACCGGGTGGAGAATATAATATAAATAATAATAAAAATTCTTCAACGTTCGATCATTCCCACACGGTGTAAAATATTTTTTATTATTATTTTTTTCACAGTCTTTACACATACTCACACTTGTGAGGGCAATTTTATGTTAATATTTGATAAAAATGCTAAATTCCATATAATTAAAAGAAACACGTTAATATATTCGACAACATATGAATTTGAATCTTTTAGTGATTATAAGCCTATCCCGAGC
>JAURVB010004931.1:0-11363 GCA_033002965.1 Piper betle
GGTTCACGAGCGTGAACCGGATTTGGGGTGTTACAGAAAGCCCATTGGACCTAATAATGGTTTTAAAGCTTGGGTGGGGGCCCGAAAGGCCCAACAATACTATGGTGGTTGCGGACCTGCAAATGCCGATGAACTTGAAAATTGTTTGGCTAATATAATAGATGGTCGTTTTCTTAGAGCGAAGGAGATGCTCTTGAAGTTGAAGAAACTTAAAATGCCAATACAATGGGGAAACCTAATGAAGATATCCGGCGAGGGAGTGGCACCTGGGCGACTACATGTGGGTCGTGCTATGGTTCAAGAGGGCTATGTGGAGAAGTGCTATGGTTCAAGAGGGCTATGTGGAGAATATCAAGCAAGCTTTTAGTCACTATCTATATGAAGATGGTCCTACCTATGCAATGTAAATTGCAATTGCTTTTGAGATTTTTTGAATAGTACGTAGTGTTGGGTTTATCCCACATTATGTATAGAGGTGACTGGTGACTTATATATACGCTAATGGGAAAACCTTATTCCTTAAGCTAGCTTTTGGATTAAAAGAAACCCATAACACTTATTGCAAGTCCCGTTTGGAAGCATATTGGACCCAACAAGTGGTATCAGAGCGAAGAGGTTTGCAAGTTTTGGTTGTTGATCTTTGATGCCCACTAGGTGTTCGATGAAATTTCTAAGAGCCTCATAGTTGGTGTGTCTGTGATTTATATTTCAACAAGATGGCTAATGAGAAATTTGAGATTCAACAAGATGGCTAATGAGAAGTTTGAGATTCAACAAGATGGCTAATGAGAAGTTTGAGAAGTATGTTAATATGATATCTTTTTATATTTCAACAAGATGGCTAATGAGAAGTATGTTAAAATGTATGTTAAGAGGATATTTCTCTTAAGGGGCTTAGTAATTGAGAAGTATGTTTAAATGTATGTTAAGATGATATCTCTCTTAAGGGGTCTAGGAAAAATGATTGATCATTTATATTCCAAGGATTTATAAAGGAAAAATGATTGATCATTTATATTCTAAGGATTTACATGAACCTATCACTGATCAGAAATTGGCAGAGGTGATTGAAAAAGACTGGAATAAGTTTGATAGGAAGGCTATGGCCTCTTTGAGACAATGGGTAAATGAAGTTGTGTATCATCATGTTTGTGAATTGACGTCTTCAAAAGCAATATGGGATAAACTCTAAGAAGTTTATTAGAAAAATACTATTGGCAACAAGACCCTTTTGATAAGGAAATTGGTGAATTTGAGGTATAAGGATGGAATAAGTCGGATAGGAAGGCTATGGCCTGTTTGAGACAATGGGTAGATGAAGTTGTGTATCATCATGTTTTTGAATTGTCGTCCTCAAAAGCAATATCGGATAAACTCTAAGAAGTTTATGAGAGGAATACTGTTGGCAACAAGACCCTTTTGATAAGAAAATTAGTGAATTTGAGGTATAAGGATGGAACTGACATAAGTGAGCATCTCATTGAGATAAAGAGTATTATTACTCAACTTGCCAGGATGAAGATGACTCTAGATGAGGAATGACAAGCTATCCTACTCCTCAACACTTTGCTAGAGAGTTGAGAAACATTGGTGATATCTTTGAGCAATGCTGCTCCGGATGGAAAACTCACAATGGACATGGTAACAAGCAGTTTACTGAATGAGGAGGTGAGAAGAAAATCTCTACCAACTTCAGGGTCTCATGCATTAGTGTCAAAAGAGGCAAGAGGTAGATCGAGAAATAGAGACACAGACAGAAGGGACAAGAGTTGAGGAAGGTCTAAATCTAAGAAGCACTTAAAGTGTTATTATTGTGATAAGACAGGTCATATGAAGAAGGATTGTTAGAAGCTTAAGAACGACTTGAAAAATAAGGACAACAAGGATCGAGGAGAAACGAACACTAATGTTGTGTATGATGACATGGTGATTCTTTTTAATTGTGGGAATGATTGTTTGACGGTTGATTGTGATGCTAGTTGGGTAGTTGACTCGGGAGCATCATTTCATGCAACTCCAAGCAAAAATTTCTTTGCTACGTATGAATCTTCAGATTTAGGTATAGTGAAGATGAGAAATAGTGATACTTCCAAAATTGTGAGACTTGGAGATGTGCATATAGTAACAAACACGGGTTACAAATTGGTGCTTAAAAATGTCAGACATATTCCAAATTTGAGGATGAGTTTGTTGTTAATTAGAGTGCTTAATAATGAAGGATTTGGTTCACAATTTACATAAGGTGTGTGGAAACTTGTGAAAAGGTTCTCTTGTTGCTAAAGGGAAGAAGTACTGCAGTTTGTATAAAACTGAGACGAGTCTAGTTCGAGGAGAGGTTAATATCTCCTCATTTGATTCCATTGCTAATTTGTGGCACCATCGATTGGGACACATGAGTGAGAAGGGACTAGAGACTTTGAAGAAATTAAATCTCCTTCTCAAGGTCAAAGACATCACAATTAGTCCTTATGACCATTGTTTGGTCAGGAAACAACGTAGGACATCCTTTGCAAGCACAAGTATAAGGAAGTCAAAAATTTTTGAGTTGGTACACTGATGTATGTGGGCCTATGGAGGTAAAATCTCTTGGCGGTTTTATTTATTTTGTCACTTTTATTGATGATACTTCTAGGAAGGTGTGGGCTTATGACATGAAAAATAAAAGTGATGTTTTTGGTATCTTTAAGAATTTTCTTGTATTAGTTGAAAGAGAAACTGGTAAGCTCTTAAAATGTCTTAGAAGTGATAATGGTGGTGAATATTATTTTGTTGAGTTTGATGAATATTGTAGCAAACATGGGATTAAGCATGAGAAGACAGTTCCTTATACTCCTCAACATAATTGAGTGGCTGAAAGAATGAGCAGGACCATCTCTGAGAGGGTTAGGAGTATGCTGTCGTTAGCTAAGTTGCCTAAAAGCTTCTGGGGTGAAGCCATGAGCACAACTTGTTATTTAATCAACAGATCTCCCATACATGCTCTAGAGAGTGACATACTAGAAAGGGTTTGGAGTGACAAAAAAGTCAGTTATCTCATTTGAGAGTCTTTGGTTGTAAAGCCTTTGCACATGTGCCCAAGGAGCAAAGGGCTAAGCTTGACTCGAGAGCCGTGGAATGTGTTTTTCTGGGATATGGTGATGATAAGTTTAATACAAACTTTGGGATCCTAAGAATAGAAAATTGATTCGAAGCAGAGATGTAGTTTTCAGGGAGGATCAAACAATTGAGGACTTTGGCAAGGAAGAAGTTCCTTAAACTAAATCTCAGGAAAGCTTGGAAAAGATAAAAGATCATTCAACCTCAATTAGAAGTGAAGAGGCGGCTCAGGACGACGCAGTTATTCCCCACCGAGCGATGATGAGGGTGAGGATGTGGTGTCTGATGATATTTCTAATAAGTTTGTTAATGATGTTGGACAAGAAAATGAAGATTCTGATCAAGGGCAACCAACTAATGTGAGGAGATCAGCTCGTGAACTAGTTCCATCAACAAGATATCCATCATCAAAATATGTGACAATTACTGAATGTGGAGAATCAGAAAATTTCAGTGAGGTCAAAGCTCATGTAAAAAGGAAAAGTGGTTGAAGGCAATGCAAGATGAGATGAAATCTTTTCATGATAATTACACCTATGAATTGGTGGATCTTCTTCAAGGGAAGAGAGTATTGAGGAACAAATGGGTCTACAAGATCAATTATGAAGAAAATAATACACAACCAAGGTATAAGGCAAGGTTGGTGGTGAAGGGCTTCAGACAGAAGAAAAGTATTGATTTTGATGAAATTTTTTCTCCTGTTGTTAAAATGTTTTCTATTAGAATTGTTCTGGCTTTGGTTGCAAGTTTGGATTGGAAGTTGAACAGTTAGATGTGAAGACGACCTTTCTTCATGGTGATCTTGAGGAGACCATATACATAGAGCAACCAGAGGGTTTTAAAGTCAAAGGAAAGGAATAGATGGTGTGCAGACTGAAAAAGAGTTTGTTTGGTTTGAAGCAAGTTCCTAGACAGTAGTATAAAAAGTTTGATTCTTTTATGGAAAAGAATGGGTACAAGAAATCTGTTTCTGATAACTGTGTGTTTATCAAGAGGTTTGATGATGATGACTTTGTTATTTTGTTGCTTTATGTGGATGACATGTTGATTGTAGGACATAATAAAGTCAAGATTGCAAGTTTAAAGAAGAACTTGAACAAGTCCTTTACAATGAAGGATTTGGGACCAGCAAAGCAAATCTTGGGAATGTCCATTCGGCGTGACAGGGGAGCTAGAAAGCTTTGGGTGTCACAGCAAAAGTACATAGAAAAGGTATTTAAAAAATTCAACATGCAAAATGCAGAGCCGGTTGGACTTACACTTGGAGATCACTCCAAGTTGAAGAAAAGTGACTTAAGTGAAACAGAAATGAAGGAAATGAAAAAAAGTTCCTTATACTTCTGTAGTTGGTAGTTTGATATATGCTATGGTTTATACAAGGCCTGATATATCATATGCAGTTGGAATGGTTAGCTGACATTTAGTAAATCCGAGTAAAAATCATTGGCAAGCAGTTAAATAGATAATGAGGTACTTGAGAGGTACGTCCAAAATGTGTTTGTGTTTTAGAAGTGATAAACATTTATTGGTTGGCTACACCGATGTAGACATGGCAGGAGACTTGGAAACAAGAAGGTCAAAATCTGGGTTTGTTGTTAATTTTGCTAATGAGGCTGTGTCTTGGCAATCTAGGTTGCAAAATAGTGTTGCATTATCCACAACTAAAGCAGAATTTATTGCTGCTACAGAAGCTTGGGAGGAGATGCTATGGACGAAGATATTTTTAAATGAAATTGTCATTAAACAAGAGAGATATATTGTACAATGTGATAGCCATAGTGCAATTCACCTGAGTAAGAATTCAAGTTTTCATTCAAGGAGTAAACACATTGATGTCAGATATCACTGGATAAGAGATGTGTTGGAAAGTAAATCTCTTGAGCTAACAAAAATTCATACTGAAAGGAATATTTCAGACATGATGACTAAAGTTGTGTCAAAGGAGAAACATATTTACTGTAGAAATGGAGCAAGCATGGATAGAGCTTCCCATACTGGCTAGAGGTATTTCATGTAGTCGGGAAGGGGATGTTTGTTGGGTTGTCCCTCCTTCGTAAATACATGAACTTACAACCATGAAACGGATAAAAACCAAGATTTTCTAAATTTGGTTAGTTGAAAGGAATAAAAGCAATGTACAACACTTTTCTTCTTTGGTTTTCTTGTTTTTGGGTTTTGGAGAAAAACTGCTGCTGTAAAGGAAGAAAAAAATTGTGTAGATCGAAGAAAAGTGAATATTTTGTTGAGATTGGCTTGTAATCGTCAATGGTAACTTCGCCAAGTTTTTAATCTGTAATATTCTTCCTTTATAATCTTATACGACTTTATACTAATTTTGTAGAAAGTATAATAAATTGGTATTGGGGAGTTTGTTCTCCTGTGGATCTATTCTGTATCACAATTGTGATATAGTGAATTTGATCTAGCCATTTGCCTCGTAATTTTTTCCCTAAATTTAGGGTTTTCCACGTAAAACTGTCTTGTCTGATCTCTTTATTTTGTTTGGTAATGTTCATCCTTACTTGTTGAAATGAGGATTTTGTTTGGTTAATCCCAACAAGTGGTGGCCCGTGCAGGTCTATTCATGGTTACTTTAGCTTTTTAGCTTGTATTGAACACAGGGGTGAACACAGGGGTAAAGAGCCTGCTGTAGAAGAAGCTGTTAAGTTAATTTGTCGAACAGGAGGTGTTGCAGCTTTAGCTCATCCGTGGGCACTAAAAAATCCTGTGCCTATCATCAAGAGCTTGAAAAGTGCTGGACTTCATGCAATGCAAGTTTATAGAAGTGATGGAAAATTGGCTGGTAAACATTGTTTGTTTTTTCAAGTGGCTTCTTCTTGGATGGTTGATTTTTAGCTGAAATGTGATATTCCGCTTTGCAGAATTCAGTGAGTTGGCTGACTCTTACGATCTTTTCAAGCTTGGCGGTTCTGATTATCATGGACGGGGAGATCATGATGAATCTGATTTGGGGAGTGTCAATCTCCCGGTGTTATCTGTTCACAAGTTTCTTATTCATGGCCAGCCTATTTGGTGCAATGCAATTAAGGATATCCTACAATACATTGGAGAAGAACCTTCAAAATCACATTTAGCAAAGATGTTGAAATTTGAAAGAGTTGAAAATTTGAAGGGAGACATGAACTTTAGATGTAACAAAGAATTTGACGACCTGTGCCTTTCACCTTGGCTTAGTAATGACAACGTTCAGGTTGCTGATATTGAGGCTCCTAGATTATAACTTTCCAAAATCTGACCATTAATGTCTAACATGCAGATTTGTGGAATGGAATTTTTGGCAAAAGTTAGTAGAGAGCCATATATGTTTCCGCCGTATGTTTGTTAGATATGGTTTTCGGAAGCATGAAATTGCGTTTTTTTACAGAGAAATGCCATCATTGTTACGAAAGTTTTTTTCCTGTTTTCTTGAACCTACTTCCTCTTGGTTTGCCTTCTTTTTTGCTCTCTTCAAAGGTGAAACAGTTCTATAAATAAAACCAGGTTGCTTTGTCTGTTTCGCTATTTCTGCTCAACTCTGATAGCCAGCTCTTGCTAAGAATTATGTGCAGTTAGCGATGCTCATAAAATGGCCCAGCTCGTACCCCGAAAGGTTTTTGGAATGAGAGCAGTTTTCTGGTACTTCATTTTCTTGGAGCTTAGTTTTATCATCCCTCAAAAGTAGAATCTTTGTATGTGTCTTATTTTGCAGGATGTTTCTTGGATCAGGTTGAGAGGTTTGCTTCAATTTGCCTATGTTTTATTAAAGATCGCTACAATTAGTGAACATTTTATACTTTCATCTTCTTTCTTTTTTCCTGAGCAGGACGGAATTAAATTACCTATGAATTGAAGTATGCAGTGTGCCCTTAGTTGTTTATTTATGCATCTTATTTATGAAATGAAGTGTCCGATAATCTACTAGCTACTGAACCAAATTGTCAAACATACACTGCCATCCATAACATGGAACATTTTAGTTGAAACATAGAGAAAGTGGCTTGAGTCTTAATCACCACTAAATGGTACAATATATATATATATATATATATATATTGGGCATGCGCTACAGTGCGCTGCCCTATTTTGGCAGCGCCAATGCGCTGCCTCGCGTGGGCCGTCGGATCTTGATCCGACGGCCCACAATCAAACCACCCACCCACCCCCCACCTGGACCCGTTTGCCGGCCCGCCAGACCCGCCCGACCCACCCCTCCCGCCCCGCGACCGCCTCGCCGCACCGCGCACCGCCCTCCGCCGCGCCGCCCTCCCCGCCAGCAGCCGGAGCCCCCGCCACCACCCTCCTCCCCCTGCCCGGCCAGCGCCCACCGCCCCCCTCCTCCGCCACCGCTCGACCCCGCCAGCGGCCTCGCCCCTGCCGCGGCCTCGCCCCTGCCGGCGGCCCCGCCCTCCACCCCCTCCGCCCGCCCGGCCATCGCCCGCCGCCGTGGTCCCCGCCCCCAGGCGGCACCATGGATCCACCGCCAACCCTCCCCATCTCCGCCACCGCCCGATCCGCGCCCTCCGCCCCGCCCGCCCCCGGCTGGCGCGCACCCCCTCTGCGCCACCGCCCGGGAGGTGGCGGAGGGTGGCGGGGCGTCACGGCGGCGGGGGCGGAGGGGCGCGGATCGGGCGGTGGCGGAGATGGGGAGGGTTGGCGGTGGATCCACCGGCCGCCTGGGGGTGGGGACCACGGCGGCGGGCGATGGCCGGGCGGGCGGAGGGGGTGGAGGCGGGGCCGCCGGCAGGGGCGAGGCTGCGGCCGCGGCAGGCGGTGGCGCGGTCGCGGGCGGGAGGTCCGGTTCGGGCGGGTCAGGCGGGTCCGGGCAGGCAATCAGGTCCCAAATCTGAAAAAACAGGATGAACGAGAGCCGTTGGATTTTGATCCAACGGCTCTCTTTCAGCAGCGTATGGTGCGCTGCAAAAACTTGCAGCGCACCATAGTGTTTTTGTATATATATATATATATATATATATATATATCAATTTAATAGACTAATCAGATTTTGACATGATAAACCAGTCTTCACGGAGAGGTGTGATTCTTTTTTTTCTTTCAAGCTTTGCTTGATGCATGATGGATTTGAAGCTTCACCTACCATGACCCAATTGTATCCATTAAAGATATTGAACATATTTGCTCACCAGCTTCAATTCACTTGAATATTATAAGGGAAAAGGATTTGTGTGATGATATCCATGGCTATAAAGTTGGACTAAATTATGTATAAGTGGCTTCCTTTCATAATCAGGTGGTGTTAGGATAATATTTCTCAAGTAAAAGATGAGAAAATATATATGTTGTATCGACATATAAGCTACGTATACCTAATTTGTGAGCAACCCAATTTGCTTTTCATATTGTCACAAGAATGAAGAAACAAGAAGAGATCACAACCATTATCAGACTCTTGTTGGCAAGAAAATGAAATTAGAGACTTCAGTCCAGTGCATTGTATGTTCACTATACAACAACACTCTTGGATAAATATTATTTTTGATGAATATGAAATATCTGTCGTGTAGAATGGTCGATTTGTGGGTCACATTTTACTATCTTTATCATCCACCAATACCCTTTTGTTATTTTCTCCATAATTGATCAAGAACAGACATATTGGGTAGCCATTTTGCCCTAAAGCTAAACTAATAAATATAAAAGAAAAAAAATCGAAAGGTAGACCTGATGTGCACGGAAAGAATATTATACCATTGAAGCTTCTTGAAAAGAGCCAACATGCTTGGGGCAACACATTTATATTTTATGTATCTTAGCTTATAACCTTACATGGATACATATATACATATAATCCAATCTTTTCTCCAATATTCATAATGGGCCTACCCTTTTTATGATTTTTCATTATTATTAATATTTTATATTAATAGGACCGGTATAGGAGCAATTTTCATTTTCTACCATAGTTTAAAAATTCATTTTTTTTACTCCTTTAAAACTTTTTGAGTGGGTTTTATTTCTTTCCACAAGAATCAAGTAATAGAACTTATTGAAACATCATTATTTTTTATTGTTATAATCACATTTATGTTCAAACCAATTGTAAATCATGTATTTTTAATTTCAAGTCTTAAAGGATGTAATTTATACTTTATACTTATTTTTATGAACCATGTAGGAAAATTTGTATAAGCAATTCTCCGTAGGCTTGGGGCCGATTTGATTCGACTCCACTCGTGCCTGTGTGGGGTGAATCAATTCGAATCTTAAGTTTTTAAACTATATTTTTAATATAAAATGTCCATTATGTTATATTATAGCTGTAATCTTATAAGAAGGATGCCAAATAATGCTATCTTCCACTCGCATGCATAGTCCCACTCTTTAACTAGTGCGATCATTTGGATCAATGACACCACCAATTTAATCTTAATCAAGAGCACGGATCACATAGCTTTGAATATTTGTAACCATGGATCGAAGTGCAGGACATTTCATGACTTGACCAAAGTGAATGCAAAGATGGAGCATCCATGGCCATGAAAGCGGCTCGATCAGAAAGATGGTAGACACATTATTAACAAGACAAGAATATCCGCACCAAAACAAAAGCATTATCGCAATCGACGCCATAATATGAATATATATACAAAGGAGTCATCAATATCGGGTCCTTCACGCCATCACTTGGTGCATGTCCCAACCAATCCCTGTTTGATAGTTGAAACTTGGGTATGCATCTATATTCCGACCTCCCATTGGAAATGCACAACTACCCCATTGATGTGTTCTAATGGTGTTGAATGTTGGTGTTCATTTCCTTATAATGGTGGTTCTAATTGTTAAGGATAATATTTGATTTCCATGCATAGATGTTTCTATGTTGATTATCATGGCGGTCGGCTCTTCATTCTTAGTGAAGTCGCCAACGTTTTTATCTATTAATTAACTAGTTCAACTGCGCTATTTGTCTTCTCAGTTTGTGCGGCCGGGTAATTACAACATTTAATATTGATCTGATCATGATTAGCTTAGTTTAATACAAATCTTTGTTCGGCAGGTTACCGAAATCATCATCCTCATTAAAAAAATTGGTGATCAAAAACTGAAACCTTGTTTAAGAGAGGAAATTTGATGTGTATTACTCAACTAGGTTAATTTGTGGTTCTAGTTCAAGGCATTGATCACCAGCTTTAAAAATTATATATATGAAGGAAATCTTTCCAGATAAAGATTGGGGAGATGCCACCAATAATGATAAACAAACTAAATGAATAAATTACAAACTAGATATATAAAATTAATTAGTGACGTTCATTGCAGATTGGATGCAGTTTTTTTTCCCCATCATTTCTTTGTTAGATGTTCTTTTTAAATTCATGAAAAGATCAGGATCAGCATTCGTGCTTCTTTATGAACCAGATATTTAGATAAAGGTTTGAACCACCAGAATGGAGGGACCAATAATGAAAAAGAAAGGACGTAATGTCGTTTATGTATTATATATATTTGTTCGCAAGCAACAGCTTATGAGTCCTTTCCTGCGCACTCCTCATTTTTCATCTCCAAATTCACTTGCAAGGTGACAAAGTGGCCTTCTCAGCTTTTTATTTATAATACACACATACAAGCCAGTTAAAAAGCCTCCCCGTCCATTGTGATTTGGAGACAAACATATATCGATCCTTGCCTAAGAAGACTTTTGTCTTAATCTTATGATCGCCCGGTTTGATTAAAAATAGAGCAAAGAGAGATTAATGGATCATATATATGCCGTATTCATTGGTTTTCATTTGCCACACCGAAATATATACTGGGTGTTTTATGTAAGAGATCATGCAATGTTTTTTTAATAATATGCTTATACACGTATTTATTAGTTTAATTAAAAGAGGACTCTGTAATCAGTTTTTAGTAGTGAACGACGTTGCATTTGTGCCATATCCATTGTTCATTACAACTTCGTTATGCAGGCCCTTGTATAAATTAAGATCGGGTTGAACACACACCAAAAGAAAGAAAGGTGCACCTGTTATAATGTTGGAGGACTTAAAGCCATTCATTCATGATTAGAATAATGAGAATACTCCCATTTTTTAAAATAGGAAATTGCACAAGAGATATTAAAAAAGAAGTTAGTAAACATATAATGCAAAGTTTTTTTTCCTCAAGCAATGTTTGTGAAATCAAGTGCGCCATGGCTAACCTAAAAAAAGTTGTAATACCGGAAGTTAATCCTCGTCACTACTACCCGTAACTCACACCTAAAACCACCCTCCACCGCGAAACTGTACTAGTCCAAATAATTTTGT
>JAURVB010004932.1:0-10917 GCA_033002965.1 Piper betle
GTGGCACAGCCCGGACGGTGGCGAATCGACGAGGGAAGGCGTCGCGGCTTGTGGGACGATTCCGGGGTCGTGGTGGCGAGACGGTGGCCGGGGTGGGTCGTGGCGGCACGGCGACTGCACGGCGGGGTGGGGCGGCGTTGATCGGCGGCAGCGCGGCGTCAACAGTGGCGGCGGTGGTGACGACACAAGGCGGCGGTGATAGGGTTTGGGTGAGGAAGTGTCGGGAGGAAGAAGAAATACTCCAGTGGCAATTCTAACTTGAGTTAAAATAATAACTAGTTCGTAATAAATTCTAAAAAAAATCTAGAAAAATATGAGAAAATCCTGTAAAATCAAACGTACACAACAACATCCAAATGATATGTTCTATAACTAATAGCCCACCCAAACTCACCTATATCGCGTCCTAATTCGTCATTCGGCCCTAAAAATAATCTACGATCAAATAAAAATAACAATCAATACTGCATACTTCCATATACTTGATAACCCATTTTTCATCATCTTTTTGACATTATCATCGTATACTTGAGCATACATGACCCTCATCGCTCATAACTCACAGCTGGCCTCAACTCAGCTCGCGGTCTATGAAGCTGACTCGACTCGAACCGACTGGTTCGCTCCCGTAAAACTCTGACTCGAGTCACAGGTTTTATAATAAACCTTTATTAGTTGGCTACACCGATGTGAGACATGGCAGGTGACTTGGAAACAAGAAGGTCATTATCTGGGTTTGTTGTTAATTTTGCTAATGGGGCTGTGTCTTGGCAGTCTAGGTTGCAAAAGTGTGTTACATTATCTACAACTGAAGTAGAATTTATTGCTGCTACAGAAGCTTGGACGGAGATGCTATGGATGAAGAGATTTTTGAATGAAATTGGCATTAAACAGGAGAGATATATTGTACACTATGATAGCCAAAGTCCAATTCATCTGAGTAAGAATTTAAGTTTTCATTCAAGGAGAAAACACATTGATGTGAGATATCATTGGATAAGAGATGTGTTAGAAAGTAAATCTCTTGAGCTAACAAAAATTCATACTGAAAGGAACATTTCAGATATGATGACAAAAGTTGTGTTAAAGGAGAAACATATTTACTAGAGGAATGGAGCAGGCATGGATGGAGTTTCCCATACTGGCTAGAGATATTTCATGGAATCTGGAAGGGGAGGTTTGTTGGGTTGTCCCTCCTCCGTAAATACATGAACTTACAACCCTGTTTTGGGCAAAAACCAAGATTTTCTAAATTTAGTTAGTTGAAAGGAATAAAAGCAACGTACAATGCTTTTCTTCTTTGGTTTTTCTGGTTTTTGGGTTATGGAGAAAAATTGCTGCTGTAAAGGAAGAAAAAAATTGTGTGGATTGAAGAAAGGTGAATGTTTTGTTGAGATTGGCTTGTAATCGTCAATAGTAACTTCGCCAAGTTTTTAATTTATAATATTCTTCCTTTATAATCTTCTACGACTTTATACTAATTTTGCAGAAAGGACAGTAAATTGGTATTGGAGAGTTTGTTCTCTTGTAGATCTATTCTGTATCACAATTGTGATATAGTGAATTTGATTTGGTCATTTGCCCCGTAGTTTTTTCTCTAAATTTAGGGTTTTTCACGTAAAACTGTCTTGTCTGATCTTTTTATTTTGTTTGATAATGTTCATCCTTACTTGTTGAAATGAGGATTTTGTTTGGTTAATCCCAATAAGTGGTGGCCCGTGCAGGTCTATTCATGGTTAATTTAGCTTTTTAGTTTGTATTGAACACAGGGGTAAAGAGCCTGTTGCAGAAGAAGCTGTTAAGTTAATTTGTCGAACAGGAGGTGTTGCAGCTTTAGCTCATCCGTGGGCACTAAAAAATCCTGTGCCTATCATCAAGAGCTTGAAAAGTGCTGGACTTCATGCAATGCAAGTTTATAGAAGTGATGGAAAATTGGCTGGTAAACATTGTTTGTTTTTTCAAGTGGCTTCTTCTTGGATGGTTGATTTTTAACTGAAATGTGATATTCCGCTTTGCAGAATTCAGTGAGTTGGCTGACTCTTACGATCTTTTCAAGCTTGGCGGTTCTGATTATCATGGACGGGGAGACCATGATGAATCTGATTTGGGGAGTGTCAATCTCCCGGTGTTATCTGTTCACAAGTTTCTTATTCATGGCCAGCCTATTTGGTGCAATGCAATTAAGGATATCCTACAATACATTGGAGAAGAACCTTCTAAATCACATTTAGCAAAGATGTTGAAATTTGAAAGAGATGAAAATTTGAAGGGAGACATGAACTTTAGATGTAACAAAGAATTTGACGACCTGTGCCTTTCACCTTGGCTTAGTAATGACAACGTTCAGGTTGCTGATATTGAGGCTCCTAGATTATAACTTTCCAAAATCTGACCATTAATGTCTAACATGCAGATTTGTGGAATGGAATTTTTGGCAAAAGTTAGTAGAGAGCCATACATGTTTCCGCCGTATGTTTGTTAGTTATGGTTTTGGGAAGCACGAAATTGCGTTTTTTTACAGAGAAATACCATCATTGTTACGAAAGTTTTTTTCCTGTTTTCTTGAACCTACTTCCTCTTGGTTTGCCTTCTTTTTGCTCTCTTCAAAGGTGAAACAGTTCTAAAAAATAAAACCAGGTTGCTTTGTCTGTTTCGCTATTTCTGCTCCACTCTGATAGCCAGCTCTTGCTAAGAATTATGTGCAGTTAGCAATGCTCATAAAATGGCCCAGCTCGTACCCCGAAAGGTTTTTGGAATGAGAGCAGTTTTCTGGTACTGCATATTCTTGGAGCTTAGTTTTATCATCCCTCAAAAGTAGAATCTTTGTATGTGTCTTATTTTGCAGGATGTTTCTTGGATCAGGTTGAGAGGTTTGCTTCAATTTGCCTTTGTTTTATTAAAGATTGCTACAATTAGTGAACATTTTATACTTTCATCTTCTTTCTTTTTTCCTGAGCAGGACGGAATTAAATTACCTATGAATTGAAGTATGCAGTGTGCCCTTAGATGTTTATTTATGCATCTGATTTATGAAATGAAGTGTCCGATAATCTACTAGGTACTGAACCAAATTGTCAAACATACACTTCCATCCATAACATGGAACATTTTAGTTGAAACATAGAGAAAATGGCTTGAGTCTTAATCACCACTAAATGGTACAATATATATATATATATATATATATATCAATTTAATAGACTAATCAGATTTTGACATGATAAACCAGTCTTCACGGAGAGGTGTGATTCTTTTTTTCTTTCAAGCTTTGCTTGATGCATGATGGATTTGAAGCTTCACCTACCATGACCCAGTTGTATCCATTAAAGATATTGAACATATTTGCTCACCAGCTTCAATTCACTTGAATATTATAAGGGAAAAGGATTTGTGTGATGATATCCATGGCTATAAAGTTGGACTAAATTATGTATAAGTGGCTTCCTTTCATAATCAGGTGGTGTTAGGATAATATTTCTCAAGTAAAAGATGAGAAAATATATATGTTGTATCGACATATAAGCTACGTATACCTAATTTGTGAGCAACCCAATTTGCTTTTCATATTGTCACAAGAATGAAGAAACAAGAAGAGATCAACCATTATCAGACTCTTGTTGGCAAGAAAATGAAATTAGAGACTTCAGTCCAGTGCATTGTATGTTCACTATACAACAACACTCTTGGATAAATATTATTTTTGATGAATATGAAATATCTGTCGTGTAGAATGGTCGATTTGTGGGTCACATTTTACTATCTTTATCATCCACCAATACCCTTTTGTTATTTTCTCCATAATTGATCAAGAACAGACATATTGGGTAGCCATTTTGCCCTAAAGCTAAACTAATAAATATAAAAGAAAAAAAATCGAAAGGTAGACCTGATGTGCACGGAAAGAATATTATACCATTGAAGCTTCTTGAAAAGAGCCAACATGCTTGGGGCAACACATTTATATTTTATGTATCTTAGCTTATAACCTTACATGGATACATATATACATATAATCCAATCTTTTCTCCAATATTCATAATGGGCCTACCCTTTTTATGATTTTTCATTATTATTAATATTTTATATTAATAGGACCGGTATAGGAGCAATTTTCATTTTCTACCATAGTTTAAAAATTCATTTTTTTACTCCTTTAAAACTTTTTGAGTGGGTTTTATTTCTTTCCACAAGAATCAAGTAATAGAACTTATTGAAACATCATTATTTTTTATTGTTATAATCACATTTATGTTCAAACCAATTGTAAATCATGTATTTTTAATTTCAAGTCTTAAAGGATGTAATTTATACTTTATACTTATTTTTATGAACCATGTAGGAAAATTTGTATAAGCAATTCTCCGTAGGCTTGGGGCCGATTTGATTCGACTCCACTCGTGCCTGTGTGGGGTGAATCAATTCGAATCTTAAGTTTTTAAACTATATTTTTAATATAATATGTCCATTATGTTATATTATAGCTGTAATCTTATAAGAAGGATGCCAAATAATGCTATCTTCCACTCGCATGCATAGTCCCACTCTTTAACTAGTGCGATCATTTGGATCAATGACACCACCAATTTAATCTTAATCAAGAGCACGGATCACATAGCTTTGAATATTTGTAACCATGGATCGAAGTGCAGGACATTTCATGACTTGACCAAAGTGAATGCAAAGATGGAGCATCCATGGCCATGAAAGCGGCTCGATCAGAAAGATGGTAGACACATTATTAACAAGACAAGAATATCCGCACCAAAACAAAAGCATTATCGCAATCGACGCCATAATATGAATATATATACAAAGGAGTCATCAATATCGGGTCCTTCACGCCATCACTTGGTGCATGTCCCAACCAATCCCTGTTTGATAGTTGAAACTTCGGTATGCATCTATATTCCGACCTCCCATTGGAAATGCACAACTAACCCATTGATGTGTTCTAATGGTGTTGAATGTTGGTGTTCATTTCCTTATAATGGTGGTTCTAATTGTTAAGGATAATATTTGATTTCCATGCATAGATGTTTCTATGTTGATTATCATGGCGGTCGGCTCTTCATTCTTAGTGAAGTCGCCAACGTTTTTATCTATTAATTAACTAGTTCAACTGCGCTATTTGTCTTCTCAGTTTGTGCGGCCGGGTAATTACAACATTTAATATTGATCTGATCATGATTAGCTTAGTTTAATACAAATCTTTGTTCGGCAGGTTACCGAAATCATCATCCTCATTAAAAAAAATTGGTGATCAAAAACTGAAACCTTGTTTAAGAGAGGAAATTTGATGTGTATTACTCAACTAGGTTAATTTGTGGTTCTAGTTCAAGGCATTTGATCGCCAGCTTTAAAAATTATATATATGAAGGAAATCTTTCCAGATAAAGATTGGGGAGATGCCACCAATAATGATAAACAAACTAAATGAATAAATTACAAACTAGATATATAAAATTAATTAGTGACGTTCATTGCAGATTGGATGCAGTTTTTTTTCCCCATCATTTCTTTGTTAGATGTTCTTTTTAAATTCATGAAAAGATCAGGATCAGCATTCGTGCTTCTTTATGAACCAGATATTTAGATAAAGGTTTGAACCACCAGAATGGAGGGACCAATAATGAAAAAGAAAGGACGTAATGTCGTTTATGTATTATATATATTTGTTCGCAAGCAACAGCTTATGAGTCCTTTCCTGCGCACTCCTCATTTTTCATCTCCAAATTCACTTGCAAGGTGACAAAGTGGCCTTCTCAGCTTTTTACTTATAATACACACATACAAGCCAGTTAAAAAGCCTCCCCGTCCATTGTGATTTGGAGACAAATATATATCGATCCTTGCCTAAGAAGACTTTTGTCTTAATCTTATGATCGCCCGGTTTGATTAAAAATAGAGCAAAGAGAGATTAATGGATCATATATATGCCGTATTCATTGGTTTTCATTTGCCACACCGAAATATATACTGGGTGTTTTATGTAAGAGATCATGCAATGTTTTTTTAATAATATGCTTATACACGTATTTATTAGTTTAATTAAAGGAGGACTCTGTAATCAGTTTTTAGTATGTGAACGACGTTGCATTTGTGCCATATCCATTGTTCATTACAACTTCGTTATGCAGGCCCTTGTATAAATTAAGATCGGGTTGGAACACACACCAAAAGAAAGAAAGGTGCACCTGTTATAATGTTGGAGGACTTAAAGCCATTCATTCATGATTAGAATAATGAGAATACTCCTATTTTTTTAAAATAGGAAATTGCACAGAGATATTAAAAAGAAGTTAGTAACATATAATGCAAAGTTTTTTTTCCTCAAGCAATGTTTGTCAAATCGTGCGCCATGGCTAACCTAAAAAAGTTGTAATACCGGAAGTTAACTTCGTCGTACTACCCGTAACTCACAATTAAAACTACCTCCACGCGAAACTGTACTAGTCCAAATAATTTTGTCTATATATTAATTATTTGCTTAGTTCACTTTTAGATCTCTTACTTAATTTTTTCTTTAAAAAAAAGGCTTAGTAAATATTTATATATATATATATATGTGTGTATTAGATTTCCCATTATACGGAGCTGACAATCTTTATATGATTTATACGTTCAATAGATAATTTTAAACAACTTTTTTAAGAAGGAAAAAAACATTTTAATCAATGTGTACCAGATTGACATATATATAGGAAGTTAAATATATGTTTTTGTAGGGCTTTATTATATGTAACAAGTTTAGGGTCTTTTTTTAAAAATAGAGGTTTGAAATGTCTAAACAACGGGATTCCACAAATTTAAAACATAAATAAGAAAAGATCGTGAATGGTGATCTATTTGATTGATGATAAAGGAATAAAATTTTTAGTTCAATTTTCCGCCTTAATCAACATGAAAAATTAAAGAATTGATAAAAAATTATTCAGTCTGACTCGCAAGAACATGTTTGAAAATACATTTTCTACATATTATTACATACGTGAAAATGAGAAGATCATTTTATAAAATGCTATCAAGAGCCATAGTACGTGAAAATCAATTTTAGAAATTAAGTGCTGTGCTATACATGCATGTACAACTTAGAGAGGTAAACCTATTATTAAGTCAATGTATAACATAATGTGAATGTGTAAATATATATATTAATATCATGTTGGAGATATATATATATATATATATATGTGTGTATGTGTTAATATCAAGAAAGTGATTTATAGATTTTATAATTAGTTAAACTATAAATAAATGATATAATAATAAGAAAATATATTCTAAAATGACTGGCTAAGAAAAAGATTTCAGGCTTTAATGGGAGGGACGGGGAAAGGCTAGAAGAAACGGCGACCCACTTGCGGCAATGGAGCAAAAGGCAAATGGGCCCGGACAGTGACGTAGGCCTTTGAGCCCAAAACGGATCCAGCCCACAGAAAACCCAACCCCGGTCAGGTTAACCCGGGCCACTGGTCAGGTCAACGGTGGCAGATTCGCCGTCAAATTTGACGGATAAGATTTTGATTTCGGACGCAAACGCAGCGGTCGGCAGGCGGACAATTGGAGTCGGTGGAACATCCATCTCCTCCCCGACCAACCACGTGGCTCGTGGGACCCTCATATTTGTGGGCCGAGTGACGGGCCCAGTTCTAGACCCATTAATTAATGGTTTTTGCCTTGTGAAAATATTAATCTTTATTAATGAATTAAAATGCCGAACATGTTTATCTTTAAATATTTATAATTATATATTTAAGTCAATAATGATGAAGGTACAAATAATATTAAAAATATTGTGGATAGATTTTTTAAAAATTACTTTAACTTGTCAGTTATATAAGAATTTTTTGAGGGGATAATTTAACTTTTTGATTTTTTTACTTTTAAAATTTTTAATTTATCTTTAATAACAGTTTGAACTTAAATGTGGATAGGAGATTTTTTTTTGGTGTAAGATTGAGCCGTATTTATAATTAAATTATCCATATTTATTTAGGCATAACAACTTTCTTAAATCATAGATTAAGAAAATTTTTTGTTGTTAAAAGTGTTGACTTCTATTATATTATATATGGAAAGCGCTCAAATTTGTGCGTTTTTATTTATTGTGGTGTATATATATAAATGATAGTTTGATTTATTTATTCTCAGATATTATTATGTTAAACTTATTAAAAAATATAAAAAATGTTACACGAGAGATGTGACTATTGAGAAAGGAACAAGTGGTAAACGGCGAGGCGACGGCGTCGACGTCGAGCGAAAACGGAACAGCCAGCGGTGAAGGGGCGGTCTGCGGGGCCCACGTAGACACCCGATATTCTTCTTGCACTTGGCGACTGCGGGCCCCACCGAACACCTTTGAGAGTGGGTCCTTCTTCCTTCTTCTATATAACCTCCGTGGCCTCTCCCAGTCCTTCCCCGCTCCCTCCCTCCCTCCCTCGACCTGCCTTTTGCTTACCTTTTCACCGCTTCTTCGAGGCCTTCCTCCTCCTCTGACCTCCACCTGATTGTCTGAACGAACCCCTTCTGAGATCACCTCGTGATTGCTACTGATTTTGTACGTGGTATGTGTCTAGAAAGCTGCCATTAGAGCTTGGGCCTTCCTTTTTTGGGCATTCGTTCATTCGCTTGTTGGGAGTTGTTCTTGTGGGTTTAGTTTCTGTTGTTGGGGTTGGGGGATCTCGTGTGTTTTTCGTGTGGTGATGCCTGTGTTGTTTTGCCTCGTGGGGAAAGTGGGGTTCTCGAGGGTTTGCTGCCGCCGTTAGTCTTTACTGTGCATGGCTTTTGTGCAACTTTGTTCAGGAGGGATTTTTTTTTCTTGGTTTAGAATTTGGTGTTTTTTATATCTTGTTTGTGTACGTGACGGCGTCTCTGTTTTTCAATCATTGGGGTGACCTACCAACCATCTATGTTCTTATTTTGTCATGGTTGATGAGTGCTTCTTGGTGCTTCTTTTGTTTGTCGTCATGATTCGACATTTTCTTTTGTCAAAAAAACGGACAGAACAATTGTGGTTTCTGTTTACATATCATTAAACCTGTTTTTACAAGATTGATAAGTCCATTGTTGCGGATTGTGCTTTTGTTTTTCTTTTTGATGGTTGGCAGTTTTTGGCAATTCTGTTTCCTGTTATGTGAGATTGTCTTATAACATTCGTGTCTGAATCTTTGTTCTAAAATTGTTGCCTATAGTCGTCTATCTTATCGAACTATTGTTCCAATCCAACCCGAAAATTGGACCTGCGCAAGGTGCAGCAATGGAGTATTTCCAGAACGACGACTTGGAGTACGTTCTCGACGATGACTACTTCGACTTCGAAGACGAGACATTCGGCGACGAAGCCCCCGTGAATGGGAAGTCTGACGACTCCTCTGACTGTGAAGGTGACGACGAAATCGACGAGGTTGGTGTCCTCAAATCGATCTTCGTTGCTGCAAAAAACCAGATAGCTCAAGCTTCAATCTCTTCATTTGAATTCTGATCTGTTCCCAGAGCAAGGCGAAGACGGATACGTCGGCTTCGGAAGCTCGAAGTGGGAAGGACATACAGGGGATACCATGGGAGAGGTTGAACTACACCAGGGACAAGTATCGGGAGACCCGTCTGAATCAGTACAAGAACTACGAGAATCTCTCTCTTTCACGTGTTGGGCTCGACAAGGTTTGCATCCTCAACTCCTTTGATCTCATCATGGGTTGTTTTGTTTAGTCTTGGGTCAACGATGATTCTTTAAATATATATGTTGCCACCGTTTTATTATCTATATTGGTATTGGTTCTAGTGGTGTACGACCTCTGGAAATCTTCATATTCACAACCTTTTCTTCATTTCTTTAAAAAGTCTTGGGTTATTTAAAGTAGGTTTTGCTGGTATAAGGGCGGTGACAAATATGGGTTTCTCTTGTTTGCAAGCTGTTTGAACTTTTTAGTGCTGCCTTGCTTCTTTTTTTGGGGAAGGTTGTCTACTGTAGATCAAGGCTTTTCTGGAGGTTGGCTTAAAACGATTTTCCCTTTGACAGGAATGCAAGCAAAGTGGAGAAGGGGACCACTTACTACGACTTCCAGTTCAATACCCGTCTTGTCAAATCTACAATTGTGCATTTTCAGGTAACTACTTCCTCTAGATTTTTTTCTCGTTTGACAAGCTTTGTTTGTGACTTCGGCAATTTGCTTTTATTTAATGATTGATATAATTTTATTAAAAGATTGCGTGTGTGACGATTTCTAAGTCGACCTAATGATGAATATTTTTTCAAGCTACGACCAGTGTTTTGCACGTCTTAACTTTCACTATGTAGCATTTTCCTCCTTTTGGTTTCATTCCGTTCAATTTTATTCATAAAATCCTGATGCTTTGTATGTGTATTTTAATCAATTAACTGACGGATGTATTTATATTTGAATGTTTTCAACTTTAAAATTTTCTCAAGTATTTGGTGAAAGTTGAGAGTGCCTTCTACGCTTTTACGTATATGGTGATACGCTTAACCATTTTGTGGAGTCATTTTGTGGAGTCTTTTCTCAAGTATTTGGTGAAAATTGAGAGTGTTTTTATTTGAGTGTAATGTTTATTCTCTTTTATCATTACTAAAATAGTTTTGCAGGTCCAGCGTAATTCTTAATTAGTTCCTTTGGGAATTTCCCTTGGGTTTTATTCATGAAGCATTCATATCCTTCGCAGTTTCTTATTTTGTTATGAGGTAAGAATCAAATTCAATAATATACTTCATCAGACCGCATAGTGATCCCTTGTTCATATAAGGGTATAACGTGTAAAGCAGTGTAAAGCTTCAAGAATAATTAGACCATCTTATAAGCAGCTAGAGAGTTGTCATGTCTTTGGTGGCTAATGAATAATCCTTTTCCTCTCAGTATGCGGTTAGACTTCTCAATTGACATTTATGTTTAGAACAAT